>WNWU01013587.1:3195077-3208344 GCA_012654045.1 Ptyas mucosa | reverse complement strand
TGAAAGTGAAAGGGTAATAAAGGGAAAAAGAAAGTCTCCGGTGCCATTGAAGAGAGCAACTCTTGTGTGTGTGTCTGTATAGACAGAGGTGCTAGTACCCGCTGGAGGGGCAGTCAAATCCTCCCGGATCTCTTTTTTTGATCTGAAAACCTAGCAGAATTCCCTAAAAGGAAGGTGGCCCGTACTTCATGAGGGAATCGAAGTCCTTCCCAGATTTCTTTTTTCTGAAAACCGGATGAGGTTAGAGTAGCCTGGCTAAGCCAAAGTGAGCCTTACATTTCAAGGACCATGGGAAGCTGTAGCTCGAAGGCTGAGGAAAATCCCCTGGAAGAGTTGATGGTGGCCTGGGATGCCAGGCAGACGCCAGTTTTACCTGGCATGAGTAAAAAGAAAGCCTGAAAATTGTGTAAGAAAATGGGCACTGATAAAAGATGGTACCCGGAGACAAATTTGGCTAAATAAAGGTACTTAAAAGAAAAGGGAAATGTATAAATAGGAATGTTGGGGGTTTGTTTGTTTGTTTGTTTGTCTCTGTCTTCTATGTAACCACGTGGTTTGTTAAGATTTGTGCCTTCCCTAATTTAACTGAGATTTATGTGGGAATGATCAGTGTGTGTGAAATCTCAGAGTTCTGCTTTCTTCTCTTTGTCTTCCTTGTTTTATGTGTGTATGTCTAAGTCTTTGGGCGCCATTGAGGTAATTGTAACTGTAAAATGTATCTGATCTCTAGAGACAAGAATTTTAAATTGTTAGGAAAAAAAAAAGGTTGAAGCAATGAAAAATGGGAGAGAGACAGAGAGAAAAGAAAGGAAAGAGCCTTTGCCCTGTATTTGTCTGGCCAACAAATACAGATTAAAGAGAACTTTTCATTTTATTTGTTTTTTTTTCTCCTCCCTCTCTGTATCTTAATGTAACAACTCAAGTTTATGAGGAAACATTTTAAGTTCATTTACAAGAAAAGAAAGAATTCAGTCTTGCATTTACTGTATGTGTTTAAATGGTTTTACCTGTTCATCTCTTTCCCAAAGTATGTGAATCCAGTTTTCTTTCTCAACTGTTGTGTCTCCATTTTGTTGAAACTGCATTATCTGTTTAGTAACTGTTGTGTTGTTTCTTTTCAAACTCTGCCTGCAAGCTATCTACCCCCCCATCTCTAATCCTGTTACAATTCCTTTCCTGTGAAGATTACCCACAAAGGGGGGAGGGGACCCTATTCTAATGTCTTTCAGCCCTGCACAAAGGACTCTGCAACCTGTGGAAGCAGAGCACATGGATCCAGATGCTGCCTCCAGAGGAGACCTTCCATCTATTTCAGTGGTTCTCAACCTTCCTAATGCCATGACCCTTTAATACAGTTCCTTGTGTTGTAGTGACCCCCAACCATAAAATTATTTTCGTTGCTGCTTCATAACTAATTTTTTACTACCGGTTCTGTGGGCATGGCTTATTTTGTGGGCGTGGCTAGCTGGTCATGTAATCAGGTGGGCGTGGCTATGTGTATAGGGACTACTCAGAGGGCTGAAAAAAGTCATTTCTGACAGGTCCTTGCACTTTTGACTGGTCCTCACACTTATGACCATCCTCACATTTATGCCAGTGCAGCATTCTTAACAACCATGTCACTTATTTCACAACTGCTTCTCTTCACCATGGTGATAAGATAGGGCAAAAACATAAAATGTGAGGACAGTCATAAGCTCGAGGACTGGTCAAAAGTGCGAGGACCAGTCAAAAATAACTTTTTCAGCCCTCTGAGTAGTCCATGTGCACAAAAGGACTACCCAGATGGCTGAAAATTTCTGACAGGTTTCTGTCAGGTCCTCGCACTTTTGACCAGTCTTCACACTTATGACTGGTCATCATTTACGCCCATTGTAGCAGTCTTAACAACCATGTCACTCATTTCACAACTGCTTCCCTTCACCATGGTGACAAGATAGGGCAAAAACGTAAAATGTGAGGACAGTCGTAAGTTCGAGGACTGGTCAAAAGTGTGAGGACCAGTCAAAAATAACTTTTTCAGCCCTCTGAATAGTCCATGTGCATAAAAGGATACAGCAATAGATGAAGGAAGGGAAGGGAAATTAGAGTAGGAGTGAAGGTAAGAGAGGGAGGAAGAGAGGAGGAGAAAGGAAGAGGAAGTAGGGAGGAGAAGAGGGGGGGAAAGAAAGAAAGTAAGAAGGAAAGAAAAGAGAGAGGTGGTAGGTTTGAGGAGAAAGATTGCTGTACAATAAAAAAGATGAAAGGGAAGAAAACCAACCCCAAACAAATATAAAGATATTAAGATAAAGAATGAATTGTTAAACTTTAAAGAATAAAAGAGAACAAATATGAATAAATAGCAATAATTAGAAACACACATACAAACATACAATGTATTTTCTTTGAACAGAGTATTTGGCCGGTTCACAAATTTAAACAGTGTTTAGTCATTTCAATTAAATTTACAATTTCTATATTTCCTTTTTGCCATATTTATTCCTCATCTATTTTTTAAAAAAAACCAATATTACCCTTCATCCTCATCTCTAATCTTAACCAATTTCAATTTTTCCCTTCTATTCTATATTATACCCCTTCCCATTGTCATCTATTTTTATATCTGTCCTCACATTGGTTAATTATGTAATTATGTAATACAGTTGTTTAATACAAATTCAACATTTTAATATAAATCAATTAGTTATATAACTATCTTTTTTGTATATTAATCAATGTGAACATGAATATTCCAATTATTTCCATGCAATCCAATTTCTTACAAATCAATTAATTATATTTACCAATAATAATAAACCAAATAATTTCCCCCAATATTCCTCCAAACCACAACTTAACCATTTCTGCTTTCAACACAATATACAATTAATAGTATCTCAATTATTACAATTCCCTAGTTAAATAGAGCTTTTTTCCTTTTGTGTTTTAAAATCTTGAACCTCTTCTTTTGCCCTAAATTTTCCATTGCTTGCAGTTTTCCACTTACCTTTTTGGGTGAGGAAAAAGAAAAAGAAATCTCTCTCTGCCTCATTTTGTCATGTTGCAGCAAAGACCCTGCTTTACTTTCAGTTTTGGTTTTCAGCATGGCTTGGGGAAAAAAAAATCTTCACCTCTTTGCAGCTAGCAAAACAGCTGAGACCAAATCAGCTGAGAGTTGGGAGGTCGATCTAATCAACTTATGGTAATTAACCTATGCTGGAACTCAAAGGGGCTGTTTTTTCTATTTTTGCAGGCACGGGTCTACTCATTTGTTTTCTCTTAACACTGATCAGCTGTAGGGCAGCCCTTTGAAGCCCCGTGGCAAGAATTTAAACAGTTTTTTCCCCTTTAGCCATCAGCTGGGACTCAGGAGGCAGCAATAGATTGGGAGTGGGCGGGGTAAGCGACCAGCGACTGGTGATCCAACAGAGGCAGAGGGTGAGGGTGAGTGAAGGTGTGGGGGGGGGGCGAGAGAGGGCTTTGGCGACCCCTGTGAAATGGCCCTTTGACCCCCAAAGGGGTCGCGACCCCCAGGTTGAGAACCGCTGATCTATTTGAACCAGGAATTGGGTTTGAATCCAGCCTCCACTGAAAGTCATCACAGCAACCAGAGTGGAGCAGACCTTCCCAAGCCTGACTGACCAGTCTTGTCACCAAGCATGCTACCAGCAGACATGAAAGAAAAGACCCTGAGCTGTACAAGTAAAGACTAAAAGACTCTTTTCAATCCCCAGAAGACAGCTGGAAAGACTATGGGGGAGGGTGGAAATTCATTGTAAGGTTTTCTCTCTTGTCTCATTTATATTGTAATCTTGTATATTGTAAGTTTATTGTAAGAATTGTATTTGGGAGTGATTGCCACATCAAGTTGTGTACACCTTAGATTTCTGTCTGGTGGGGAGGAGAAATATGTCCAAAATGTTTGTATTGCCTATATTGTAAAAGCTGCATACAATGCACACAAAGAGAGACACACCATTCAGAATTAGACTGAAACTATTCCCTTCACTTACCTCCACACAAAGCTTCTCCTAGGTTGATTTTTGCTCTGTGACACTAAAAGCCCAAGGAGTCATATCTCCCTGCTAATTCCATGGGGGAGGGAACAATCCCCCTCAGGCAATTCCCTCACTTGAAGAGATAGCAGAAAAAGTGATATCCAAAACCCAAGCCCTGACTGTGACTCACAAATGATGCTGCCCAGTTGCCCAGTAAAGACAGATATATTGCACTGGTGGTCTCATGAGTAGAAGTCCCAGGGCTCATTGTGTGTAACACCAAAGAAAAAAAAAGAAAAAGAAAAAGAAAGCCTGGATTGTACACTGGCTAAACTCAATTTGGACTCACAAATCCTGGATGCACTAAATTAAGAGCTAGGGCAGGTTCAGTAACCAACCCTTGGAAATGGGCAGCCTGTAATTTAAAGGAAAATCATGGCTGTGAAAATTTTTTGGACATGTGCTTGCTTGAAACCTGACTGGAAGCTCACAGAAAGTGATATCTGAAATCTGAAATTAATTGGCATGGAAAATTGGATACTGTAAAATTCTTACCAGAACTTTTCTCCTGGCTGCTAGACCTTCATGGTTGAAAGCTTTTGGAAGCCACTGAAGGAATCCTTTTCTGTTACCCTTATCAATGCCTTCCCCTTTGTGTTAGAACACTTAAAAAGCACCCATCAAGTATCCCTGATCGGATCAATTTTAATCTTTTGCCAAGAACTTGTTTCAAAACTCACGTTTTGAAAAAAAAAAAAAGTAGGGATATTGTTGGAAGAAACACCCTCTAGGTTCTGCTCCAAGTGGAGAAACAGACACTGGAAACATGGAGACTGCTTGGAAAGATGGTTTAATGGTGGACAGGATCACATGGCTTGAGTTCCTGAACAGAAAAGGGGGCAGATACAGTAAATCCTCAGGTTTTTATGCTCTCTCTGGCTTTGCATTTCCTGGGGCCCCGAAAGAGTATCCTGATTGGTTGTCAGACTCCCAGGGGGTGGGGGTCTTAGCTAGCCTTGCTGGCTGATGGTCACATGTGCTTCCCAGGTCACATGCTTCTCAGGTCACATGTGGTGAGTTTCATCCTAGATGGGGCCCATTGTGTTAGTTTCTGTTGCTATTGTGTTGCAAATGTCCAAAGGATTGGGTTTCTGCCTCTGGCCCATTAATAAAGGGTGGGGGGCAGGAAAGTGGAAGCTGCTTTGTCTTTAAAATATGCTTCTCCATTTCTCATCCAGGGAAATATAATATTCTGCCTTTTTAATATTTCCCAAAACATTTCACTCTTCCAGGAAAGGGGTGGGTGCTAACTTCCTACAGCAACTTTGGAAGTAGAATTTTTGAAATGCTACAAAAACAAATAAATTTATGGGTGCCTCTGAACTTTTGCTATGGGTAATATATTTAATATAGCTACTTTCTGAATATTCTCACCATTTATTCCTTGCAGCTGGAGCAACTAGCAAACCCCAAGACTTGGATTAATGCAGCTACTCAAATCTTCTTCTCTCTCGGCCTGGGCTTTGGTAGTTTGATAGCATTTGCCAGCTACAATGATCCAAACAACAATTGTGAGCGACATGCCATCATTGTCTCCTTAATAAATAGTGCTACCTCAATATTTGCCAGCATTGTCACATTCTCCATTTATGGCTTTAAAGCAACTTTCAATTATGAAAGCTGCATAAACAAGTAAGCTTGGTTTTTAATACAAATTTATTTATTTTTCTTTTAAATCTGCACAATAAACATACACATTTAAAAATGGTTTACTGAAGTTAGGTGTTTTTTAAAAAATAAATAATTCCTGATTCATACTCTAAGGAAAATTTCTTTTATAGTATATAAGGTATTGGTTTTAGAAAGGTTTCTGAAATAAGATGATGAGAACTAAGTATGAAATCTCATAAAAATAGATCTTAATACTTGTAAACATAGCTAATGTGCTGCTAATAATTGTCTAACATTTAATGATATTTCATTTTGTTACAATAAATAAACAGTAATTCAGTCTTCCTTTAATTGCTTTCCCCTTCTTTTTGAAAACTCTAAAATGTTGTTACAGTCTTGAGAATCCTGCTATTTGTTTTATTAGAATTTTTAAAATTGCCTTTCAGGATGATCCTGCTGTTGACTAATGTATTTGATCTGAAAGAAGGTTTATTAACAACAGAAAACCTTGAGAATATGAAGCAGTATTTGGCATCTGTTTACCCTGGAAAATATGCAGAAGTGTTGCCACAGATCAGGAACTGCAGTTTGGAAACTGAACTAGGCACTGTGAGTCCTTCCTTCCTTCTTTTTCCAGAAAGAATATTTATTTATTTTTATTTATTTATTTATTTGTCAAACATGTACAAGATAACAAGTATAAGTATAAACATGGACATGAACACGGGAAATGAGTACAAATAGGACAGGCACGATAGGCATGCTGGTGTGCTTATGCATGCCCCCTTTATGGACCTCTTAGGAATGGGGTGAGCTCCACGGTAGGTAGTTTAAGATTAAAATTTTGGGGGTTTGAGAATGTAACAACAGAGTCAGGTAGTGCATTCCAGGCATTGACCACTCTGTTGCTGAAGTCGTATTTTCTGCAATCGAGTTTGGAGTGGTTTACCTTCAGTTTGTATCTATTGTTTGCCCGTGTATTATTGAGGTTGAAGCTGAAGTAGTCGTTGACAGGTAGGACATTGTAGCAGACAATTTTGTGTACTATGCTTAGCTCAGACCGTAGGCGGCATAGTTCCAGGTTGTCCAAGGCCAAAATTTCAAGCTTGGTAGCATAAAGGATTCTATTGTGAGAAGAGGAGTGGAGTATTCTTCTCATGAAATACCTCTGGACCTGCTCAATTGTATTAAAGTCCAATATACAGTGTGGATTCCAGGCAGATGAGTTATCCACTTGTGCAGGGATCTGGAAATGCTGTAGGAGCTTAGTTTTAACAGTAGTTTGTTGTGTACCACTGAATCAAAGGCTTTGCAGAAGTCTATGTAAATTGCATCTATTGCTTTATCCTGGTCGAGTTGTGTGGTCCAATTGTTTCTGCAGTGTAGGAGTTGCAGATTACAGGACAAATTTTTCCTGAAACCAATCTGCTTGTTAGAAAGCAGGTTATTTGTCTCTAAGTGGAGGGTGATGGATTGGTTTATAATTGATTCCATGACTTTACAGGTGATGCAACACAGTGAAATTGGTCTGGAATTTTCTACTAGGCTGGGGTCTCCCTTTTTGAAGATAGGAATGACCATGGCTAATGACCATAGGTCAGGCAAGGAGCTGGTTCTAAAAGATACCTCATAGATTATACTTAGAGGTTCAGCTATGGCAATGGAAAGCTTTTTCAAGAAGTAGGCACATAATCCATCAGGGCCAATAGATAGAGATGGCTTTAGGTTGTGTAGTGCCATTTCAATGTTATCTACTGTAAAATCAATATGTAGAAGTTTGTTGCAAGTAGTTGTGATACGACTAGGAAATTTGGGGCAGAAGTCATATAAAGACTGAAGAACGTGTTGAAGAGGTTGGCCTTAATGACTTCATCATTACAGTCTTCCCAGTTAGGCCCTTTTAGGAGTGGGATTTCGAGTCTTTAAGTTTGGCATTTACAAAATTATAGAAGGCTCGGGTGGATTTAGAGTGAAACAGCTCTTCCTCCTGTTTGCAATGGTAATTGGTGCATTTTGCCTTTATCTGGTAGCATAAGGCTTTATAGCGGTTTTTAAAGTTAGCTACCTAGCCAGTTTTATTTTCTCACCAAAGAGTTTTTTTTTTTGATTGAAGTTTTCTTATTGTTATGGGTAATTGGTTTTTTTGCAGGGGGGGGCTTTGGGGGTTATTAATGATATGTATATTTTAATGATTCTATTGACTTCGAGCAAAAAATTGTTATAATCGTCTTCTACAGTATTACAGCCAGTGAACAGAAGGTGCCAATCAAGAGATGTGAAGTTGGTAGCTATGAGATCATAGTTAGCTTTTTTAAAATTATAATTTGGTGTTCCATCATTATGACCCTCTTTGTAAGGATGTAAATTCACGATAGACAAATATCTATCATGCTGTGGTCACTGTTGGAAAAAGGTTCTTTAACTTGTAGACCATATATTGAGTTTAAACTATTGTAGAAGATGAGATCAAGGCAGTTGTTGAGTCTAGTGTTGTTCATTACCAATTGATCCAACCCCAGAGTTGTAACAGCATTGTACAGGGTTGCATGCATAGGTTTGGTTATACATTTGTTTAGGGTCCAATTATTAAGAGGTAAATTGAGGTCACCAAGAAAGATAAGGGGGTGTGGGCAGAAGGCTGCCCACATTATTAATGCAATTAACTTGTTTGTATGACCAAGGTCGTAATCAGGGGCTCTGTAACATAGTAAGAAGTGAAATGTGGTATTTAGGGACAATTCACAGACAATGGTCTCAGGAACAGCAAGCTCCTCTGTAACTTTAATCTTTTTTTAGACATGGGGACTTTTTATAGAAGATAGCAACACCAGCCCCTTTACGGTTTTCACGGTCAGACCGATAAACATGATAGTCACTTACTGTGGCAATGGAGTATGGAAAGCATGCATTCAACCATTTCTTGCAGACAAAAATAAGGTTGAATGGGTTGGTATGTAGTAGTAGGAGGAATTCAGGCATTTTCTTTGCAAGGCTTCTTGTGTTAAGTAGCTTGCATTTAAGATCTGTAGTGGTGGACCTGGAGGAAATTGGGGTGTGCATGCCTAGTTTCAGTTGTTGGGGGTGGTTGTTGGGACGTGGGTCGCTGGCCTTGCGTTTGATACAGTCAGCGCAGTAGTCAATGTACAGGTCGGTCTCTCCTTGGTCCTGGCGTCTTTTGAGTTCCGAGCAGAGCTCACGGGTGCGGGCAAATTGCAGTATGGACAGGTCAGGCCGTGAACAAATTTTCCTATGGTTAGTGCAGCTTTTGGTGAGTGAGTTTATTGTGGAGATGAATTTGCGTTTGCTGGTCTCACTCTTGCAAACAACTCTGCAGAAGCATGGGGCCACCAAGCCGTCACTGCTCTTGAACTCAGGGCTGTCACAGGAAACATTGATGATTTCTTTTATTTATATATATATATATACACATATACACATACATACACATATATATACACACATACATACTTTATTAGTTTTATGGTTATAAAAATAAAACATCAACTCTCTAATACAGTCAGACGTGCAGTGTTTGTACATGTTAACAAATTATACGTCAGGTATACTTCAAGTTTAAATTACAATATATAGCCGTACCTTAACATCATACTTTTATCTTATTGTTTAGCCATTTGTACCACTTTCCCCATACTACCTGGTGTTTAGATTTCTCATTGTTATTTAACTCACTCGTTAATTTTGACATTTCTGCACACTCTAGAATTTTGTTTATTAAAGATTCCTCTGATGGTATAGTTTTGTCTTTCCAAAATTTCGCATAAACTAATCTGGCCGCAGTTGTTATATGAATTATAAGTTGAATTTTATCTTTATCTTTAGTAAAGCCATCTCTAATTATTCCCAAAAGAAATGTTTCAGGTGTTAAATCCAATTCCTCTTCAATTATTTTCTGTATACAATTTCGTATTCTAGACCAAAACCTTTTTGTCTCAGGGCAGGTCCACCACATATGATAGAAGGTGCCAACTTCCTTACCGCACTTCCAGCAAGCATCTGAAGCATTAGGGAACATTTTCACTACTCTGGCTGGCGCTAAGTACCACCTATGAAACATCTTATAATGGTTTTCTCTATATGTTGCGGATTTAGTCATTTTATAATTCCTGTTCCAGGCCTCCTTCCCATCATTGAAATTTAAGCTAAATCCGAAGTTTTTTCCCCAAATATTTAGTTGGTTTCTGGCTATGTCCTCTGCCCTGTCCTCATCTATTAAAAGATTATATATTTTTGCCAACATTTTCTTTTCCACCCCTAACATAATTTTGTTTAAATTTCTATACTTTGCCTCTATGCAGTATTGATCTCTATCCTTCTGGTACCTTGAGTTTATCTGTAAATAGTTCCACCAATCTAGATTAAAACCTTGGTCTCTCTCAATGTGTCCAGAGATTTAAGACTCCCGTTCTCATCTAATATATCCTTGTATGTGCCACATTTATATATATCTTTTCTATTTGGAGCGGTCAAGGTCTCCATTATAGAAAGCCAATTTGGTATTTTAACATAAAACCGCTGCCTAATTTCCTCCCACGTTTGTATAAGAGTCTCCCTTACGTTATGCTTGTGAAAATAGGATTTTTTTCTTGTTCCTTGGGTCCCACAGATGGGCGTGCCATCCTTCGTGTAGATCGTGACCCTCTAAGGTCAAGATTCTCCTGTTTTGCAATGTGACCCACTCCTTAATCCAAACCAATTTTGCCGCCTTTTGGTATGCTTCCCAGTCAGGGAGCCCAAAGCCGCCCATATTTCTTTTCCCTTGCAATACCTTGTATGAGATCCTCGCCTTCTTTCTCTCCCATAGAAAGTTTCTGACGCTTTTATTCAAGTCCGAGAAGAATTTTTTATCTAAGCTCACCGGTATACTTTGATACAGAAATATGATTTTTGGGAAAATGTTCATTTTAATTGCTGCTATTTTGCCCGTCAAAGACAATTTTAGCTTTTTCCATCTATCTAAATCCTGGTGTATTTTTTGTAGTAATGGGGTATAATTGTCATCTTTTAATGATGAATACCTCGAGGTTATCCATATTCCTAAGTATTTTGTTTTCTTCACTAAAGAATCTTCCAACTCCTTCTTATGTGCTTCTGTTACGTTTTTTACTATTATTTTGGTCTTTTTATTTGTTAAGTTTAAATCCGGAAACTTCTCCATATTTCTGTATTTCCTGTTTTGGGCCAGTTTCTAATGGGTCTTCTGTTATTATAGCCACATCGTCTGCAAAGGCTTGGGTTTTAAAGGTTTCTTTCCTTATCTTTAATCCTTTAATTTCTTTATTGGATCTAATCTTCCTAAGTAACACTTCTAACGCCAAGATAAAAAGTAGAGGGGATAGGGGGCACCCCTGCCTTACTCCCTTTCGGATCTGGAATGTTCATGTTTTGTCCCCATTTATTAGTATACTCGCCCTCTGTTTGTGATAAATATTCTCAATCATTTTCCTAAAATTTGCCCCAAATCTCATTAAATTAATTTGATGGACGATAAAGCTCCAGTTCAGGTTATCGAATGCCTTTTGGGCGTCCACAAACACTAGCGCCAGCTGCTTTTCGGGATGCTGCTCATAATACTCTATAATGTTTATTACTGTTCTCAGATTGTCCCTCATTTGTCTCCCTGGAAGGAATCCATTCTGGTCTTTATGGATCCAAGAATTTAGAATTTTTTAAATTCTCTCCGCTATTATACTCGTAAACAATTTATAATCCGAATTTAGTAAGGAGATGGGTCTATAATTTGCTATTTGTTTCGGGTCAGCACCTTCTTTCAATATGAGTGTCAAATACGCTTCCCTCCATATATCCAGGATTCTTGTACCCACCAGGACCTCATTAAAGATTTCTAATAGTTCTAATTGCAAAACTTCATCAAATTTTATATATATTTCCCCGGGGAGACCATCCGGGCCTGGGGTTTTGTTCTTTTTAATTTTAGTAAGGACAGTTTTGAGTTCCTCTATTGTGATTTTGTTATTCAGCATTTCCTTCTCTTCTTCTGTTATATGAGGTAAACAAGCTTCCATCAAATATTGTTCCACCTTGTCTGGCACAATCTCTTCATCTTTATATAGAGCTTCATAGAATTCTCTTGCCCTTTCTAATTTATCCTCTTCCTTCGTCAGGAGATTACCCCTAGAATCTTCTAATGCCAGGATTTGACTTTTTTCATTTTCTTTTTTTAATTTATATGCAAGCCACCTTCGGGATTTATTGGCGTTCTCGAAGTGGTAATGCTTTATTCTTTTTATTTTTTGTGCCATCTCCTCCTGATCCAAGATATTCAGCCTATGTCTCGCCATCATCCACTTTTGTTTGGCGACTTCATCCCCCGGGTTTTGCTGTAATTTATTATCGGCTTCTTCTAACTTTTTGGTGTGGGCCTCCCTGGCCTTCTTTTTTTCCTTATTTTTAAACGCCAGATACGATACAGCTACTCCTCTCACATAGGCCTTCATAGTGTCCCAAACGATTTCTCTAGCCGTACCTTGATTTCCATTTTCTATAAAAAAGCGCTTTACCTCTTCATTCAATTTAAGTATAAACTCTTTTTCATTCAGTAAATTCGTCTTTAGACTCCATCTCTGTTGTTTTCTTTTATTCATATCAAGCCAATTTACTTCGAGGAGCTTGTGATCTGCCCAGGCGTTTGTACTCATATCAACCTTCTTAATTTCCAATCCTAATTTCCTGGTAGCCTATACCATATCTAATCTAGACCAAGAATTTTGCGGGTTCGAATAGTAAGTATATTGTCTATCATGAGGATGCAATGTTCGCCACATATCAATTAAGTTTATTTCGTCCACCAAATCAAAGAAACTTTTTGGCAAGGGTGACCTTTTATTTTTTTAAATTTTCCCACTTTTGTAGTCTCTGTCAGGGTCTACAATGCCGTTAAAGTTGCCTAACATACATATTTCGTTATGTGCCCATTTTCCTAACTGTTCATGTAGTTTTTGATAAAAGAATCCCTGTTTTTTATTCGGAGCATATATCCTCACCAACATCATTTTTGAGTTGCCTCTCTTTATCTCTATCATTAGGATTCTCCCTTTAGCATCTTTATATTTATATTCTGCCTCTATTCCTCTTCTAACATACATAGCCACCACCCCTTTTTTTTTCTGCTAAGGACACAAATACTTTACCAAATTTAGTATATTCTAGATAGTTGGCTTCTTCTTTTTTTATATGGACCTCCTGTATACATATTATATCCGGATTTTGTTTTACCAATTTTGACAATATTAACTTCCTTTTTTTATAATCATTTAAACCATTGACATTTAGTGATAAGATTTTTATACAATTCATTCCTTATGTTTGTGTCTGAACCCTAGTTCTTACTTGTTTTTAAAGTTACTGCTCTTATCGGTCTAGTTTTTTTCCCTTTTTCTTCTGCTTCTCCTCTTTTCTTCTCCTCTTCTATGTCTTCTTTTGTACTTTGTTCTTGGGAAGATTCTTCTTCTGTATTTGCCGTTTCAATTTCCTCCTTGCTATTTTGCTCCTCTTCCCCTCCCCTTAGCTGATCAAGGACGTCCTGTGCTGCACTTAAGCTGTCAATTTTAATTTTCCTTCCCTGCCATGAGATTGACATC
>WNWU01013587.1:3116757-3185077 GCA_012654045.1 Ptyas mucosa | reverse complement strand
ATGTGATTTCGTCGAAACGTCGCTACTACCCTTTTAAGGATATGTTTGCAATTACATGGGAAAAAACCCGAGATATTAACTGTACACACACACACACACACACACACACACACATTTATTTATTCAACTTGTATGTCGCCTTTCTCCGAAGACTCAAGGCGGCTTACAATGCATTTAAAAACCATAGGGTAGGGATGGTCCGGATCTCAGGAGGTAACTGGTTCCAGAGAGCTGGGATGGCCACAGAGAAGGCCCTCCCCCGCGGGCCCGCCAGCCGGCACTGTTTAGCTGACGGGACCCGGAGGAGACCAACTCTGTGGGATCTTACCGGTTGCTGGGAGCTATGCGGTAGAAGGCAGTCTCGAAGATAACCTGGCCCTGAGCCATGTAGGGCTTTAAAGGTAATAACCAACACCTTGAATTGTGACTGGAGACCAATAGGGAGCCAGTGCAGCTCGCGGAGAATTGGTGTAATGTGGGTGTACCTAGGTGCACCCACGACAACTCGCATGGCTGCGTTCTGGACCAACTGTAGTCTCCGAACACTTTTCAAGGGTAGCCCCATATAGAGTGCATTGCAATAATCTAACCGTGAAGTGACAAGGGCATGAGTGACTGTGAGAGCCTCCTGATCCAAGTAGGGTTGCAATTGGTGCACCAGGCGAACCTGTGCAAAGGTTCCCCTAGCCACAGCTGACAGATGTTGCTCTAATCTTAGCTTAGAGCAAGGATTCACAAATTCACAAGGTCGTCATGGTCCCAGGTGTGATCCGCAAGTTCCTCTCACCACATTGGCTTTAACCAACAATCCACAACCCCTCCAGAATACGACAGACAACTTCTGTGGACTTTGGATAGTGGTGCAGCATTGCATGTTACTTACAGAAAAGAACTTTTTACAGAGATGCACGAGCCTGAACCTGAACTACGTGAACTTTATTCTTTTTCCAATCATCCTTGTCAGGTCAGAGAAAAAGGAACTGTTTATGTTGAAGAGCTCGATGCATTCATCCCTGATGTTTATTATATACCAACAGCAAATAATAGTTTGCTTAGTCAGAGTCACTTGTCTAGAGTATCAAAGTTCCAGGTCCACCACCTCGAAAAAGGAAGTTATATAGTTAAAAATGGAGATATTGTTGCTGAAACCATGTTAATTGGTGGTGTTTATTACATAAAGCCAAAATCTAAGCCACAAGCACAGGCAAGTATACAAACTCAAAGAGGAGAGCACAGGCCCAGAGAGAGCTGTTCCAGAGAGAGATCCTGTTGCTACTCCAAAGGCTCCTAAAGCCAACAAAAAGAAAATTAGGAAACAGGTTGCTCCAAGCAAGCCTGATGTTCCTCATAAAACTGTTAATGTTTCTAATTGAGCCCAACATTTAATATACTTTAAATGTTCTGCAACTATCAATAATAACAAAGGTATCATTAAATACTATACATCTGACAATTACACTCATTTCACATGCTTAAAATTAACCAAACAAATAGCAAATCTCATACAAGCATCAGACACATTTCTTTGTCTATGTCCATCGTGTTTAACTAAGCTAGACAATCAAAATGTTCCATCTACATCCATTGACTCCTTAGATGCACGTTTAGTAACATGTTTAGAAACCATTTTACAAGCAAGTTTACAAGCAAGTTTACAAGCAAGTTTACAAGCAAGTTTACAAGCATGTCTAACATCTCCTGAAAAAAAAATAGAAATGATAAATACATAAATGCTCAAAATACTACCTCAATTCAACAACAACTACCTCAACCAAAACCTCAATCACAAGCACAAGTAACCATCAACCCAGCAAATAATACCAATCCACCAAATAATATATTCTTACTTATCAAAGATGCCATTGAACGTGAACAGAAACATCCAAACGCTATTTTATTTGGCCTGGATGACACAACGAATCTGATGATATTACTAAGGTTCACAACATTATGAGAAACTCCCATAAACCAAACATCTCCCCTGATGACATCATCAAAATTTCAAGAGATGGCCCTGAGTTCAAGTAAAATGATGGCTCGGTGGCTCCACGATTTTGCAGAGTTATTTGCAAAAATGAGTCCATCAAACATATATTTATCCATACAATAAATTCCATCGCCAAAACCAACATCAGCCATAACAAACTTCGCTCATATCACAACTTATCCATATTACAAAGAATCCGCTTCCGTGAATTCCAATCAGAACTTAAAAGACATCAAGACCAAGGAGATACTGACTTATACATTGACTACCGTGCCAACTGCATCAAAAGAAAGTCCCACAACCCACATCCTAACACCCAATCCTCCTCCATTCAACCACCCGTTATCCAAAACTAGGCACCCCCCAACTTCCTCTATAACAATTACTACTGACCTTAAATGCAAGCTACCATGTTTTCCCCAAAATAAGACAGGGTCTTATTTTCTTTTGACACCCCCAAATAAGGGTTTGGCCTTATTATCAGGGGGTCTTATTATATTGGGGGTGCAGGAGGTGGCGAGCTTTGGACTGGATCTGCCGTTGCCTCCCTTCCCTGTTCTTTGCACCAGCCGAGCAGCCCAACATGTCCCACCCCACCCTAATGGCAACAGTTGCTTCCCTTCCCTGCTGTCTCTTTATCGAGAGAGGTGGCAGGTGGGGTGGTTCAATCAAACTTCTCGAATTCGTGAGAAGGCTTTCTTTTACAGTGTTTCCCTGGATACAACGGCGAGGAAAGCAATGGTGCTTGAAAGGTAAGACCTGTTCCTGCTTCTCACCCGCCCCACCTGCCACCCCCAAATTGCATCCCTAAAGGGAGCAGGTGCCTAAGCGAGGGGCAGGAACCGTGCCATGCCTGGGGAGGGTGGGGGAGAAGAGATGGCAAGAAGAGCCATATCTTGCTCCAGGTGTCTTGCTTCTCTCCCACCCCTCCTCCACCCCTCTTGATAAAGAGACAGCGGGAAAGGGAAGCAGCCAGGCTGCTGTTGCCATTGGGGTGGGGTGGGGTGGGATGTGTTGGGCCACTCGGCCAGCACAAAGAACAGGGAGGGAATGGCATGTCCCCCCCTCTCCCCCCCTGGCCTCGCCTCAACTCATTTTGGTTGCGCGGCAAGCAACCAGAGGAAATGGCGGTACTGGCTGTGCATGCATGTAAGTAGTTGGTGGAGTGGCTTATTTTTCAGGGGTGGCTTATATTATCGCATGCGCTGAAAAGCCCAATTGGGCTTATTATCCGGACATGTCTTATTTTCAGGGAAACACGGTATTTAATGCAAGAAACCTTGCAAATAAAATACCTGAATTCCTCCTCTTACTAAATATGGCTAAATTTGACATTATATTTGTCTGTGAAACTTGGGTGAATACATCCCTCCCTGACTCCATTACCATAGTAAGAGACTATCCTGTTTACCGGTCTGCTTGTGAAATCAATAGAGGAGGTGGTGTTGCTATCTTCTACAAAATATCTATCTATCTATCATCTAAAAAATATAAAAGTTACACAGGAGCTTGCCCTTCCTGACACCATCGTCTGTGTCCTGTCCTTAAATACCACATTTCGATTCTTACTATGTTACAGAGCACCAGATTACAACATCAAACATGCAAACAAGTTAACTTCACTACTAACATGGGCACCCTCCTGTCCTATAATCTTTCTTGGTGACCTTAACTGACCACTTATTAATTGGACCCTAAATGAATGTACAACTGAATCTATACATGCAATCCTGAGGACCCGGATTGTGAGGGCAATAAGCTGACTTTGTATAAAAAAAGAACACCGCTTGGGGGGGCCAAAAGCCCTACTAAGCAGGTATATACAAAAATATGAAGGCTATTGCTTAACGCATTGTAAGTCGCCCTGAATCTCCGGAGAAGGGCAGCATATAAATTGAACCAATAAATAAACTAATCTGGGACTTGGTCAACTAGTAACTAACAACACTAGACTCAACAACTGCCTTGATCTCATCTTCTGCAACAGTTTAAACTCAATTTATGGACTACAAATAAAAGAACCATTCTCCAACAGCAACCACAGCATGATTGACTTTTGTCTCAACTTATGCCGTCACAAAATCATCATAATGATGGGATTCCCAGTTATAACTTTAAAAAAGCCAACTATGATCTCATAGACAATGAACTCTCATCTCTTGATTGGCAAATTCTATTTACTGGCTATAATACTGCTGATGACCATTACAATATTTTCTTGTGCAAAGTGAAAAGAATCATTAAACTTTATATACCACTAATATCTCCCAAAATCAGAAAAAATAAACTACTAATAACAATAATGAAACTACCATACAGAAAAAAAATCTCTTTGGCAAAAAACAAACAAACCCTAACTATGTAGCTAATTTAAAAAACTGCTACAAAAATGTATGCCAACAAATAGACTGAATGCACCAATTATCACATCAAGCAAGAGGAGAACCTTCTACGCACAAAATCCACCAGTGCCTTCTATAATTTTGTAAACAACAAACTTAAAGACTCAAGATCCATCCCACCCCTAAAAGGACCAAATGACGAAGACTATATTGACAAAACTGTTAAAGCCAATCTCTTTAACACGTTCTTCGGCTCAGTCTTTGTAAACAGCAACAACACATACCCAATATTTCCCAGTCATACCACAGACAATTACAATGATTACGGTGATCTTATACATATCGATTTTATAGAAGACAATGTTGAAAAGGCACTATGTAATCTAAAACCATCTCTAACTATTGGACCTGATGGACTATGCACATACTTCTGAAAGAAGCTTTCCACTGCAATTACAGAACTTCTAAGCATAATTTTTTGAAAAATCTTTCAGTACCAGCTCCTTGCCCTACCAATGGTCACAAGCCATGGTCATTCCTATCTTCAAAAAGGGAGACCCCAGCCTAGTCGAAAATTACAGACCAATCTCTTTATGTTGCGTCACCTGCAAAGTCATGGAATCAATCATTAACCAATCTATTACCCGCCACTTAGAGACAAACAACTTACTCTCAAACAAACACTTTGGTTTCAGAAAAAATTTATTCTGTAATCTACAACTACTACATTGTAACAACATATGGACTATACGTCTTGATCAGGGTAAAGCAATAGATGCAATTTACATAGACATAAAGCTTTTGATTCAGTGGTACATGACAAATTACTTCTAAAACTAAAATCCTACGGCATTTTTGGACTCCTACATAAATGGATAGCGGCCTTCCTGACAAACAGACAAGTAGTCAAAATAGGAAGTGCTCTAACAAATTCTGTACCTGTTAATAGTGGTGTTCCCCAAAGCAGTGTTTTAGGTCCAACACTCTTCATACTTTACATAACTGACCTTTGCGATCATATTAAAAGCAACTGTGTTCTCTTCACTGATGATGTTAAACTATTCAACACCACCGACAATGCAACTACCCTTCAAAAAGACCTTGACTATGTGTCAGATTGGTCTAACAAGTGGCAACTTCAAATCTCAACCAACGAATGCTCTGTCTTGCACATTGGCAAAAAAAATCAAAACATAAAATACAAATTAAGATTGACATGACCCTCACTCTATCAAGGACCTTAGAGTACTCATTTCTAAAGATCTAAGTGCCCGAGCCCACTGAAACAACATTGCCAAATAGGCATTAAGAGTTGTTAACCTAATCTTGCATAGCTTCTTTTCTGGTAATATTGTACTACTAACTAGAGCATACAAAACATTTGCTAGACCAATTTTCGAATACAGCTCATCTGTCTGGAATCCACACTGCATATCAGACATAAATACAATTGAAAGAGTCCAGAGATATTTTACGAGAAGACTCCTCCATTCCTCTACCAGCAATAAAGTATCTAATGCTAGTTTGGGCTTAGACTTTGGGCTTAGACAACTTTGAACTACGCCAGCTTCGGTCTGGCCTAAGCGTAGTACATAAAATTATCTGCCAGTGTCCTACCTGTCAATGACTACTTTAGCTTCAACCACAACAATACACGAGCAAATAATAGATACAAACTCAAGGTAAACCGCTCCAAACTTGATTGCAGAAAATATGACTTCAGTAACAGAGTGATCAATGCCTGGAATGCACTACCTGACTTTGTGGTTTCTTTTCCAAACCCCCAAAACTTTAACCTTAAACTGTCTACTGTTGACCTAACCCCATTCCTAAGATGTCTGTAAGGGGCATGCATAAGTGCACCAGTGTGCCTACCATTCCTGTCCTAATATTTATTTTTATTTTTTTACTCTTACTCTTTTCATGTATTCAAATTATCTTATATACGCTTGACAAATAAATAAATAAAATTTACAAGCTGCAGATCTATAAAGCAAAGGAAATCTGAAATAGGAATGTAAGCAGTCAGTTTCATATAGCATATTGCTTCACTTAATAACCATGCCAATCCCAATTGTGGTGGCTAACTGAGGAGTACCTGTATCTCTTTAGCTTATACTGTATATTGCTTTTCTTCCTAGAGATAATGGAACAGATACAGTACCATCTCCTCTAATGGCTTAGGACAATGATGGCCAACTGTGCCAAAAGCGGGGGGAGTGCAAGGGGGTCACACACGTGTGTGCCCACATCCATAATTCTATGTGCCCCGCCCCCTGCGCATGTGTGCACGACCTCCCCGTGCTCCCCCTGCTTTTGGCACACGATGGCATGGTGGGCCTGGTAGGCCCATTTTTTGTTCTCTCCAGGCTCCAGAGCCTTTCTAGGATGCTGGGGAGAGCGAAAAGGCCTTCCCTCCACCACCACCCCAAGGCCAGAAATGGCCCATTTGCTGACTTCCGGAAGTTGGCAAACAGGCCATTTCCAGCCTCCAGAGGGCCTCCTGGGGGGGAATGGGGAAGGCCATTTTCACTCTCCCCAGCCTCCTAAAAAGGCTCTGGGGCCTGGGGAGAGTGAAAAATCGGCTTTCCCTTTCTACTGGAAGTCGGCAAATTGGCCGTTTCTGGCCTCCGGGGATTGGGAAGGCCGGTTTCGCCCTCCCTAGGCTCCTAAAAAGGCTCTGGAGCTTGGGCAGAACGAAAAACGGGCCTTCCCTCCCCCGGAGGCCCACCGGAGGCCAGAAACAGCCTTTTTCCTGACTTTCAGTGGGCCCAGAAGGCCCGAAAATCAGCTGGCAGGAGCTGAGCTTGATATGGCTCCACGTGCCTCCTGTGGCACACGTGCCATAGGTTCGCCAGCATGGGCTTAGGATATAAACACACCCAATAAATGGTTCTCACTGGCTTCCAGTTCATTCTTAGGCTCACTTGAAAGTGCTACTCCTTATCTATAACTTTTTAAATGATTGAGATCTGATAGCCACTTTGAATAGTACCAGAGCAGAAAGATAGGATATCTATTAAACAACAAACAAGGGAATAGGACCCTACAAGGAAATAGTGTTAAAACAACTTCCACTTCATATTCTTTTGCAAATATATAAACTATAAATATTCAACATATTATTTTAATTCAGCCGCATTCAAAAATATTTATATCATAGTTAAATACAGGAGCCACCTGTCTTAACCTTTTTGTCCTCTTAAGTGAAACCATTTTTGTAATAAATTAATTTATAGACTCAGTTCAACTCAACTTTTTCTCTGATTTTAAATTATAGTTGGCAATTGTTAAGGTAATGGTTAGGCTCTGGGAAAAATGATTTTTCCTTTAACCAATGGTTTTTGTATGCAAAATACTGAATTTATTCTATTTAATAATTTCATTCTTTTTTCATCAGGCTGTGCAAGGGACTGGGCTAGCATTCATAGTATATTCTGAAGCAATTAAAAATATGGAGTTCTCACAATTGTATTCAGTGCTGTATTTTGTCATGTTGCTGTTGCTGGGAATAGGAAGCATGCTGGGAAACACTGCAGCCATTCTTACTCCTCTGACTGACATCAAGTTCCTCTCTTCTCATGTACCCAGGGAGATTATCTCAGGTAAATTTAATAGCTACAATGATATTGAATAATTTCAATGCCAAGCATGACTAGCAGTAGAATTAGAAGATAATATTGCAGAAGATGTCATGATATGCATATAATTGCAATAAAATAGTCAAGTTATGACAGTTCACTTAGCGATGGCTGTTATGACACAATTCCCCAAAAGTACGTCCAACAGTCCCGATGTTATGAATGTTGCAGTACCATGGCAATCGTTCACCCTTATGACCGACCATAGAGACACTTCAACATTCCCCTGCCTATTCCCCCTCCCCGACAAGGATCTATCAGGCACTGGCCGATGTGCTAGCTCACTGGCTTGTCCCCATCCCGATCGCTCATTTACCTTTTGAACATCCTGAGTTCCAGAACAGGCTGACTGCTCCTTCTCTACTCAAGTGAGCTATCTCCTCTCCAGCCTCTCTGCTGCGGGGTATGCGTGGCAGCATTGTCAGATATATACTGATGGTCGTGCTCATTCAGTCTATGCGGAAGTTATTTAGGCCATACAGCTTCAGGTTTAAAAGTTATTTTATTATTTACAAATATACAATAATGAACAGGGTGTCCTGTTGCATTTGTTACCCTAAAGCTTGATATAAATGCTGTTTTGGAGAAGCTTGAGAAAATAAAAATTGGTCTGAAGTTGGAGGGTTGGAACATACAAGGGATTCAGAAGGTTGAAGTCCTTGATGAGAGTCATGAGGTGGAGTAGAATGGAGATCGAAGCAAGGTTGTTGTAAGCGTGGGTCTGTTCTTTCGGTGTTCGAGTGAAGAGAAGGAAAAAAAGTTGGGTCCTTTTGTAAAGAAGTTTGTACTTGCTGTGTAGCTTCAATAGAAAGTTTTTTTAGTCTTTTGGTTAATGATTGGTGCTGTTTTGTTAAGGATATGGTTAATGCATCAATCTCTTGTAAAGATAATTCGTTCAGGTTCAAGGATTCCATGTTAGGTAAAACGTTCTATGATTTAAAAAAAATTACAAAAATTCATAGACCTGAGCAATAATTCTCCATCGTCTGCTACCATTTGTCAGATATATACTGATGGTCGTGCTCATTCAGTCTATGCGGAAGTTATTTAGGCCATACAGCTTCAGGTTTAAAAGTTATTTTATTATTTACAAATATACAATAATGAACAGGGTGTCCTGTTGCATTTGTTACCCTAACTGTATGACTCAGATGTTGAGAGGGAGAGAAGTTCACTGTTGTCTTGCTGAGATGGATGGGAAGAATTAGGGAAGATATCCAATTGATTTGTGGGTATGACTCCAATAAGGGAGTTCATTGGTTTATACAGTCACATGGGATGTCTGTAGACTTAGAAGACAACCCCTTCTGGTGCCTGGGGCATCATACATAGGCAATATCTGACAAGCATAGTTTCTTTGCCTGCTCCTGGCACTCCAAAAATAGAATGGCAGGAGTGATGTGCCCTGCTCAGCTTGACTGCCTGCACAGAATACCCAATCCATTTTTGGAGTGCTGCGCAATCTTGGTGAGCCTGAAAGAGTGCAAGATCACTCCCTGAAGCCCTCCATCCCTTTGCAAAAACTTTTGTTGCAGAGAACAGAAGCCTTTGGGGGCACACAATTGCACTCCTTCAGGCGTCTGTTCTCCACGCTGAAAGCTTTTGCAAAGGGGTGGAAGGCTTCGAGCAGTGTGAGATCACTCCCCCAAAGCCTCCCGTCCCTTTGCAAAAGCTTTTGGTGCAGAGAACAGGCCTTTGGGGGCATGAGATCGTGTTTCTTCAGACTTACTGAGGCTGCCAGGCGCTCCAAAAGCAGAATGGGTGTCCTGTACAGGCAGCTTCAGTGAATCAGCCAAGCTGAGCAGTGCACGCTTGTCCCTAAAGGCCCAGTGCCTGTAGTGTCCCAGTGGGGCAGGATGGGAGGGGGAAGCATGAGATATCTCAGTGGGTCAGGGGAGGCCTTCGGTAGTCAGAAGCACTACCCCACCCCATGGTCTTCCCCACTCTGATACCTCATGTGCACTGAACAACCTGTGCATTCGATTAGCAAATGCATTGGCTAAAGCAGGGAGGGGTTACATCCATTTAACATGATCCAATTAACGAATTCTCAGGTTACGAATGTAATTGGAAGGCTCTATTACATTTGTAACTCAAGGATTATCTCTATAGCTCTGATCATAATCATGCATAATCCTTCTTATAGTTATATGTGAATGCCAACTACAGGCGGTTCCTCTTCTAATCAGCTCAATATCCATGACTACAAATGTGAACATCCTTTTCTAGTAAGAAGCCAATTTGGCATAGTGATTAAGGTCCTGGGCTAGAAATTGTGACACCATCTATTCTAGGCCTGCCTTAGGCACAAAGACAGCTGGGTGACCTTGGGCCAGTCCCTTTCTCTTAACTCTAGGAAGAACACAATAGAAAATCACTCCCCAAAACCTTGCCAAGAAAACTGGACACTTGTTTAAGCAGTCACAAGGAGCCAAGATTGACTTAAAGGGACTCCCCACTCCAATTGTATCTATAGTCTTGTGGTACAATGCAATTTAGACTTTTTAATGTTGTATATTTATTTAAAACCGAGATTCAACTATATACAGGTGAAACTTGAAAAATTAGAATATCGTGCAAAAGTTCATTTATTTCAGTAATGCAACTTAAAAGGTGAAACTAATATATGAGATAGACTCATTACATGCAAAGCGAGATAGTTCAAGCCTTGATTTGTCATAATTTTGATGATTATGGCTTACAGCTCATGAAAACCCCAAATTCACAATCTCAGAAAATTAGAATATTGTGAAAAGGTTCAATATTCTAGGCTCAAAGTGTCCCACTCTAATCAGCTAATTAAGCCATAACACCTGCAAAGGGTTCCTGAGCCTTTAAATGGTCTCTCAGTCTGGTTCAGTAGGAATCACAATCATGGGAAAGACTGCTGACCTGACAGTTGTGCAGAAAACCATCATTGACACCCTCCATAAGGAGGGAAAGCTTCAAAAGGTAATTGCAAAAGAAGTTGGATGTTCCCAAAGTGGTGTATCAAAGCACATTAATAGAAAGTTATGTGGAAGGGAAAAGTGTGGAAGAAAAAGGTGCACAAGCAGCAGGGATGACTGCAGCCTGGAGAGGATTGTCAGGAAAAGTCCAATCAAAAGTGTTGGGGACTTTCACAAGGAGTGGACTGAGGCTGGAGTCAGTGCATCAAGAGCCACCACACACAGACGGATCCTGGACATGGGCTTCAAATGTCGTATTCCTCGTCAAGCCGCTCCTGAACA
Source organism: Ptyas mucosa (assembly GCA_012654045.1). Classification (NCBI taxonomy): domain Eukaryota; kingdom Metazoa; phylum Chordata; class Lepidosauria; order Squamata; family Colubridae; genus Ptyas; species Ptyas mucosa. The sequence goes on along the minus strand of WNWU01013587.1, from coordinate 3,173,877 downwards.
ATAAACGTCAGAAGCGTTTTACCTGGGCTAAAGACAAAAAGAACTGGTCTGTTGCTCAGTGGTCCAAAGTCCTCTTTTCTGATGAGAGCAACTTTTGCATCTCATTTGGAAACCAAGGACCCAGAGTCTGGAGGAAGAATGGAGAGGCACACACTGCAAGATGCTTGAAGTCCAGTGTGAAGTTTCCACAGTCTGTGTTGATTTGGGGAGCCATGTCATCTGCTGGTGTTGGTCCACTGTGCTTCATTAAGTCCAGGGTCAACGCAGCCGTCTACCAGATTTTGGAGCACTTCATGCTTCCTTCCGCAGACGAGCTTTATGGGGATGCTGACTTCATTTTCCAGCAGGACTTGGCACCTGCCCACATTGCCAAAAGTACCAAAACCTGGTTCAATGACCATGGGATTACTGTGCTTGATTGGCCAGCAAACTCGCCTGACCTGAACCCCACAGAGAATCTATGGGGCATTGCTAAGAGAAAGATGAGACACATGAGACCGAACAATGCAGAAGAACTGAAGGCCGCTATTGAAGCATCCTGGTCTTCCATAACACCTCAGCAGTGCCACAGGCTGATAGCATCCATGCCATGCCACATTGAGGCAGTAATTGATGCAAAAGGGGCCCAAACCAAGTACTGAGTACATATGCATGCTTATACTTTTCAGAGGTCCGATATTGTTCTATGTACAATCCTTGTTTTATTGATTTCATGTAATATTCTAATTTTCTGAGATTGTGAATTTGGGGTTTTCATGAGCTGTAAGCCATAATCATCAAAATTATGACAAATCAAGGCTTGAACTATCTCGCTTTGCATGTAATGAGTCTACCTCATATATTAGTTTCACCTTTTAAGTTGCATTATTGAAATAAATGAACTTTTGCACGATATTCTAATTTTTCGAGTTTCACCTGTAGATTATTTTTGTTAGTTTTCTCTCTAAAAATTGTTACTATACCAATGATAACCATCAGCAGTTAAGTTAAAAAAAATTGCAGTATATCTTGTCTGATTTGAAATTAAATCAAATGACCATTATTTCTAGCAGGACTATATATTCAGTAAAAAGAATATAAAATTTGTTCTGATCTTTTTAACATTGAGATTAAAAGCATTTGTTCTTTTTATAGGCAGCGTGTGTATTATCAACTGTGTCATTGGCCTAATATTTACTACAAGGGCTGGTAACTATTGGTTTAATATCTTCAATGATTATGCTGCTACACTGTCCTTGCTACTTATTGTACTGGTGGAAACTATTGCTGTTTGTTACATATATGGACTAAAAAGGTAAGAAGTCAATAATGATGTTTGTTTCTTATCACATCATTATCATGTCATTGCATAATTTATTATTCTACATTTATATACCAATTTCTTCCAAGATGTCAAGAGCTTTTAAAAGCATTTAAAGATAGCATTCTAACCTAATACTTTATAACAACTGCTTTTTAATTGGAATGCCAACAGTGCTTATTTGTTTCAATAGATTTAGTAAAGACCTTTGCGTGATGATTGGACATGAGCCAAGTTGGTATTGGAAAGTTTTATGGGCTTTTATCAGTCCAATATTAATCATAAGCCTGTTTGTGTTTTACATCACGGACTACATCAGGACAGGGATATCCCAGTATCAAGCCTGGGATGCAACAGAGGTATTTCACTGAATTTTTTTCTGTTGGCAGCTTAAATTTAGCAATTGGATGAGATGGGCAGTCTAGAAATATGAAAAATAAATAATTCATGAAACACATAACCTTTTCTAACATGGCAGTTTTCCAATCATAGAATCCAATTTTCAAACTTGCTGGCCAGTACAGAAAAAAAATTATATTGGCTGGGAGTTCCAGAAATTGCAGTTCAATAAAATTGACCAAAGTTGGAAAAATGATTTAAAAAGTCTACCTCTTGAATCTGAAATGATTCTAGGGTTCTAACATCTATAGTTACTGAAATTTGTAGCATGAAAAATTATCATTATGAAAAAAATGCAAATTGAAAAAATGTGATCATTTAGTAATATATTTTATCATGAACCCCAAGATTAAAACAGCAATGTATCTTTCCTCGGCATTAGTGTAGGCCATTTCATACTTTGGTTATGTCTCTTGTAGGGACAACTGGTTACCAAAGATTATCCAAGAGGTGGCCTAGCAGTTATTGGTCTGCTTGTGGCATCAACATCATCATGCATACCATTAGGAGCATTAGTAACCTTTATAAAGCTCAGAAAACATCGCCAATAATTGGACTTGAGGAACTGATGCAGCTTTCACATTCCAGCTTGAAGATTATATCAATTATAGGTCGCAGCAAGCAACAAAGCAAATCCTGGGTAACCAAATATCCCTGCCAAAATAGTCTCTTATCCATTCTCTATCAAAAAATGGCTTTGTAGAAGTAACTTGAGATTGATTTTGACAGATAAAGACAATATTATACTTGAAAACATTGGATCTGTGCAATTATGCAAAGGAAATCTGCATATGTGAATATGGTTGTAAAACATCCAAGTCATGTGGTACAAGAAACTACAATGGGTGCAATTGATTTTTCTATACTGATACATAATTTATGCAACTCATTTTCATGATTATTTGTAAGTTATCTTTATGAGCAAAGCATTGTCAGATTCTTTACTACCTACCAGAGCTGTAGCAATCTAATGAATGTCCATAATTCCCAAAAGAACTATAAAAACAACGGGCAACAGGGATGGGAAATTTTAAGTAAGGGCCATATTGGAATTATGAACTAAGAAACTAAAGACATACAGATTTTAGTTGCATACTGAATGTGGTATCATGTTTAAATATTTTCTGTGAAATATTTTTATCAAATCACAGAAACTTAAGTCAAAAAATATGAGGAAAATAGTAGCTTTTGTTTTACTTGCCTTTAAGTTCTTATTGTTTTTAAGACAAAGGGACTACAGTTCAAATGTTTTTGTTTCCCTATGCCACTCTTCAAAGTAATTTCAAAATTCAATTATCATTGTTTACAAATTAACTTGTTCAGAAACCATTTGAAATTACAATGATACTGGAAATTTTTTTTACAAGCAATGCCCACATTTACAGTCTCCACAGCATTCTCTCAAGCACAAGTGCCATTATGGTCAGCACAGATTGTACTGTACAGAACCTGTTATTTTTTCCCCCCCTCCCACAATTTGTAGAATGGAGAGATTGGAAAGGTATTACAAGAGTAAGAAAGCTCTCAATGGGGCATACATATTGAAAGCAATGTATTGTCAATGCAGTAGCTGAGAATGCGCTATGCAAATCTGATGCATTTCCCATTGTGTGCTTGCTTACTCTTATAAGCCCTTTCTTTTCAACAAATGTAAATACAAATGTTAATTCCCTTGTTGCTAATCATCCCAGTGTCATGGTGAGAATTTCAAAGAGCAGAAGAGTAAGAAAAAGAAAAGCATTTTAGAGACTTCTTAATAACAGAACTGCTGATCCCAAATGTGGCTGCTAAATGACGATTATCTGTTTAATTTTCTCCTATAAACTGAAATATTCACAAATGCTTCAGGTTTCAGCATATTTCTTCAGATATAAGAAGAAAACAAGAAAAGATAGACTGCAAATTTCACAATTCTGGCATTCAGAATTAAACATTTCTATTTAAGTTTTGGCTGTAAAGATAATACAAGTGTAATCAGAAGTTTCATGTAATATATGAATGCAGAACTTGAACTTAGTGACACATTTTCCACATTTGTTTATTAAAACTGACATAAAACAAAACCTGTAAAGAAAAATACCGCTTGTTTGGGGCTTTTTTTAATAACAGATATAAAGAAGTTATCGTCTTGGACCCCCTCTTCCTCTTCCACGCCCTCGACCTCTTCCACGTCCTCTTCCACGTCCTCTACCTGCAACTGAACATAAAAAAAATACAATCTTATTTTTTTAAAGGCAATCATACCATACTTTTTACTGTATAACACTTGTATTCTGTATATATTTTTAATTTTAAAACTTATTCCAAGTAAATCAAAAGTGAAAAAATATCACTATTTGTTACAAATTTGTTAAACTATTCTCTTTTCTTACAATGATCTTATCAAGTCACTTACCTCTGCTTCTAAATACTGAAAATTGGTTTCCTTTTACACTAACTCTTCCATAATTGCTTTCTCCAGTGAAATGGCCTTGCATGACATGGCCAAAGTAAGGGAGATGCAATTTTGTGATTTTGTCTTCTAGTGACAAATGTGTTATTTGCCCCAGTACTTGCTATTAGTCCCGGCTTCTGTCCAAGGAAAATTAACTGTTTAAGTAATTTAAGAAGTATGTATTTCCAATTTAAGAATTATATAAGCAATTGATATTGCTCCATTAGTTACAAGACAAGTGCTAGAGAATTTAAGATTGGAAGAACTTTTTTGAAATGAGAGGAAAGATAGCATGTGATTCCTTTATTAAAAAATTAGCCCTATATGGTATCTAGTCAGATACCAAACAATCTATACTTTAGTTTTATAGAATCAAAGCTGATTTGAAGGGGTGTGATGATGAAAGCTCACTACAGAAATTATTAATCACATGATTATGCAAAAATAACAGCAAATGAGCAAGAAATCCTCCAACTTTTATTTTTGAAGTGGTACAAATCAATGTGAAATAACTTTTTTGTTAAAATTTATTTTTTAAAGCCACTACAAGTAAGAATTAAAGCTGCAATTTAGGCATCATCATAAATGTTTAATTAAAATGTTCTTAAATGAAGCAGATATTTATGCTAAAGTCTGAAATCAAGAACTAACCTGCCTCCCTTTTTTTGGATTTGACTTTTGGTTCAACATCCACCAGCAAAGTATCAAGAGGTAAACTGTCTGGCAGAATAAAATATCTGATATTATTGCCTCGAATGCTCAATGTCTCCAACTGGACAGGTTCTCTATTCTTCAAAGTCATCTTTACAGCTTTAAGATGGGTATTCATGCTGACATCCACTCCTGAAAAATAAAGCACATTTCCTAATCTTATAGAAGGCTATATTATTACAAAATTGCCTACCTATGGCCATACAACTAGCATAAATTACCTATTGTAATAAAGTGAGAATGCTGTACATTTGATTATCACATGGAAAATCATGAGGATCATAAATAAAACAAACGCATTTTATAAATAAAACTGCATTTTCTTATAATCTTTTATCTGCACTGCTTGAAAAATATGTTTTCTTCCTTAATATTCTCAATCATATTTCCTACATACCGAAATTTTTTCCTTCATACACTACTCATGTACTTGACCTAGTCTCCAGTCACTCAAAACTTTTTCCCTTATCACAATCTTGCTCTAACTAGAACTATGATCTCTAATATAACAAATAAGCCAACTTGCCACACTTTCTCCCTTGGCAACTATCGGGCCTTTTGTTCTACCTGATGTCCTACAATAAAAAAAGGCTTTAAAAAAGGAAAACAGATATGCTACAACAGATGTCCCTAACTGCAGTCTACCATCAGGTCTTGGAACATTCGGGACCAGGCTGTGAAAGTGACAGGCGAACATGCACATCCCCACTTTCAGCAGGCGAGCACTGCTGTGCTCCATTTGTGCGAGTACAAATGTGCATGCCTGCCACTCACACATAACTGTTCCTTTCCCCCCCTCTGCCGGTCTGCAAAGCCGGAAAGGTTGGGAAACTGTGTTACAAGCCAAACTTTATTTTCAAGAATGACTGACCATAAATGGTCTACGTAAGTCTTGAAAATAAATGTTTGGTAGATACAATCAAATCTTTTACTTGGATGTCTGCCTAACTGTCCAGAGAAAGTTAAGCGTGGATAAAGGAATATCCAATGGAAGAATTTACTAGCGGGAATATTCATTACAACGCCTCATTACTACTATTTTGTTCAGTGGAAATTTCCCAGCAGTTTGCAAAAGTGCCACACCATATTCTTAAGATACCAAATGTCACACAATATTAAAGTATAAATGACAATTTTTTCCTTATTTTGACAATGAAAATTTTTGTGAAAATGCCATTGATTTCTATTAAACACAAAATAGAGAGCAATGCTAAAATAAAAATAGCTGGAAATACTAGTAGTTTTAGAAGTTATAAAAAAATCAATATAGTGACCTTGGGTAAGCGGATTTTTCAGTATAATCCAGGAATGCAATTCTAATAATGGTAGATATTTCCCAGTGCAGATAGATACTGTAGTTCTATTTCAAAGTATAAATATACTTGCATCAATAAAATGGAAGCCACATGCACACATTCCTGATTTACATGAAAGATATCTGTGAATTCTGCCAAATATTGAGAATTTTATTTATTTACATTTTTTTTGATAATTTCTTCATCCAGAACCGCATACCTGTAATGGTTCCATGTACCTGAGTCCCATTTTTCAGTTCAATGGTGACAGTTTCATGACTAAGTTTCATAAGAAATCTGCATAATTAGAACAAATATGTTACTTTATATGTAAATGAATTTCTTTATGTAATGAGACAATGACAATAAAAGATGAAATTCATGCAAAAAGCAAATATCTCCACAAAGCAAATATCAACCACCAATTGACATTCAAGTCATTCTATTGGCTGATGAATGTTATTAAGCAAAGACAGGTAATTATTTGTAGTAACAGTTGGAAATCTTCTGTAGTCCAAGTGGTCAACCCAGAAAGATGAGGAATCGTATACAAGAAACCCTGATTTAGGCTCTTAAAGATACAATACTAAGGCCTGTATAAATGCTCTTTAACCTGCCTCAAATCAACTCTTGATGGTTTTATGTTATTATTAAATCAATTTATATAGTTGCCCATCTCACAAATGGCTCTGAGTGGAAAACAATAGAACTAAAACAGTTAATAGATTAAAAAGTATAACAATCAAACTAAAACAATTAAAGAAAGGGATGTTAAAAATAGTGGCTCATCCTGTAGGGTCTCCCAAGCCAGCTGGCATAACCAGGTCCTGAGTGACTTCCAGAAACTCAGTAGTGACCAGGACAGTGACCTCACCAGAGGGGGGACAAGATTTCACAGTGCGAACACAACAGCAGAAAAATTCGCTCACCAGGGCCTATGAAATGTAGTTCCTTAGGTAAGGAATCCATACCATGCTCTCTCTGCTAGATCTGGTAAGATGAAATTGGAGAAAAGCAGTCCCTCAAATAACATGGTCTCAATCCATCTTTCAAGATTTGTAAAATCTAAGCTTGATATTTTTACTGGATAAATAACTAGAACTAAAATTAGTTATTTGTTTTCTATTTAATACTTTGTCTTCAATTCTTTCCAAAATAATTTGAAATTAAAAAATTAAGCCAAATGTTCATTTTTATCTCTGCAATTCTTATTCAAAGCAATTTAAATGTTTCCATCTAAGGAAATCAGATAATCTATATTTTCAAGTCTGCTAATAAGTATCTTTAAATAATGTTTATTATTTTTTTGTTAAATTCTCAAGTTCCACATTTTTTTTTCCTTTAGGTAAGTTGTATTATTATCTGAGTCTTAATCAGGTATCATGTCATACTGCTTGTTTTGTTCCAGAAAATCCTTTTAATGAGTAATACTAAATCATCTGCATATGATCTTAATTTAATTTTTTTGGTCTGCTAGCCTGATTCTTGAAATTTTATTTTCTTATAATTTCTGAACTAAGATCAGTAGAAATAAGGAAGGAGAAAGACAGCTTTGTCTTCTCTTCAATTTTGTGATAAATAAGAATAGGCTTTAGCTGAATAGCAAAATATCTATTGTGGAATCCTTGGTGTTCTCTAAGCTTGGTTTTCTTGCAGATATTTCATTAAGCAATTAGGTAATATCACCAGTGCTATCTATTCTATTCAATGTTTTTTTGCAGTCTTAGTCCATAATTCATAAATGCTTAATATGCATATCAGAATAAAACTTGCATGATAAAAAAAATGTTTCAAACTCCCCAGATTTGCATGGACAAACTTCTGTGTCCCTGAAAAAATGTCTCCCTTCTAAGACTGCTTGAAGGCATTAAAACAGGCTTTGGAAAAGGTCTAATTATATTTAAAGTAAATAAACTGGTGATTCACAGGGCAGTATTTTAGACTTTCTCTAATGTAACAGCCTGGTGATTTGGCTATTTCAAATTATAATACACATGTCCCTAATGCACATCTTAATTGCTTGTCTAATTAGGTACGTAATGGGCATTCATGATACAGCCTCTACAAAGTTTGTTTATAATCTGTTCCAACCTCTTGATTGTACTTGCCCAATGATATTAATACGTGCAGCTTTACAGTTACCAGACTGAGGCTTAGCATATGGTGGTATACACAAATGAGCAAATAATAATCACTGAATAAGATTGTCTAAAATCAGATCTGTAAAATATTGCTATTTAAGCAGCTATAGCTTTTCCCTTGTTTTAACCTACATTTGCTAGGATTTCGTTGTCTACTCTGTACCAGAAATAGCTTCGCTGCCCTTTGTGAATGGCCACCTATTCAAAACAAATTGCTGGCTCTGGAGGCATTTAAGAGAAATACTGATTCTCCATTTCAAAATTGTGCCGCAGAACTAGACAACAAAAGGTGTTCAGCGTGTCGGAGGGAACCCAAGTCTAGAAAGAGGAGAGGGAAAGGGAGGCGGCCATGAAAAGAAGCCAGGGCCTCCTGGCCCAACGTGTTTCCAGATTGTTCCCGCCTTTCCCTAAGAGCTGATACTTACCGCACGAGTTTCATGGCGGAAAGGCAACAGGCGCAACTCGAAGCGGCAAAACCAGCTAAAAAGGCCTCCCCGAGGGTGAGATGCCAAACTGAACGATGAAAAATTGAGCTTGGCGCAGCCACTTCAAACTAGGCCGCTTCCGTTACTCGTAAAAGGGAAGCAACTGGCGCGCTTCTCAGAGTGCGCTGAATGAATGGCCGGAAGTACCGCCCCTCCATTTTCTCTTCCGGAAATCAGGATTTAATTAGAGGGCCGTTTTAAAAGAAGCACCTCCCCTGCAGGATCATCAGATGTAAGCTCATTGCTTCAATGTAATAAGGAAGAGAAGCCTTTTGCCGAAAATAGGCGGGGCAGAGTTTTCAGTCCAGAACATAGGAAAGAAAAAAAACAGAGGGTACAGCTTATCTCTTAATTGCTCTTTAATGGGCGCCTTCTCTAATTCCCAAGTTTCCTGTGGTCATTTAGGGGAGGATGCGATAAGGACTTCTCTATTAAATTAATAGGTGGAGAAACAAGCCCATCCCAGAGAACTGGGATACAAATCCCGGAGACCTCCAATTGGATGTAAGATGTGCAGCAACTCAAGGTCATAAAATTCTCTAGCCATGTGTTCGATATTTGAAATTATTTCCGGATGAATGAAAAGTGTTTTCTCTCTTCCTATATGTTCATGCCTATAAATAGGGAAGGAAAATCCCTGATTCTACGTATGCACTAAATATTTGTTAAAAAATAAAATTTTGAAAAGACCTGTAGGCCTTAGAATTATTTACATGCTCAGGTTTTAAGGATTTGTGTGTTCAGGATTTAAGAATAAAAATAACAGATTTAAAATTATTTTATTGTATGATTGGTTTTTTCTTTATAAATCACAACTGCACAATGGCATAGTTTAAATATCTGATAATAAAATCTAACATTGTAAGTGATAAACATGCAAGGCCAGTTAGAATGATTGACATATACTTTCATTTTGTACAAGTACACATGCAAAATAGTGTTCAAGCAGCAAAACTAGTTCATTCCTATAATTAATTCTGTCATCTCTCCAGCTTTAATAGAGACAGTTACTTAGTTTCCAAAAGTGTTGAAGCAACCCTTTAAAAATGTTGCGCCCCACTGTAATTTTAAATGAGACAAAATAAAATTACTAAATAAATGGGAAGTAATACCCATAACTTATGTTGCCTCATTGTGGCTGTGAGACTCGAGTGTGTTTTTGGGAGGAATAAGCAAAGAATGTTGGGAGTGGATGTCAAAAATGTTTTCCCCAGTGATCAGCCATATGCAAAAGCTATCTCAGCTAAAGCAAATGTCTGGCAGAAGGCAATGGTGAACTACTACTCTATTTAAAAAAAAAACCCACATGGATAGAAAATATAAAATGATTACAATGAGAAAATTAATGTAGTCATTAAGTGTCAATACTGACTTGATGCACATAATCAAAATATTCACTTAAAAATCTAGGTAAATTGAATTCCATTTTAAATGAAACTAAACATTTAGTTTTTCTTGTGGCCTTGAGTATATTATGGAACACGTCTTCTGCCATATTCTTGTTTTTGGAACAAATTCATTTGATATTTGCTGCTCACTTGTCTTCCATTTCATAAGCAATTTAGCAGCAGAACTAATGAAATTGCAGTCCAAGAAAGCTTACACTTTACACCTTAATACATTTACACAGTCAACTCTGAACACACATCACAAACAGAAAATGTGCTATTATTAAACTGATGATGTTACCTAGTTGGGTAATGAAATATCTGCAAGAAAACCACCAAGCTCACAGAGCACCAAAGACCCCACAATTCAACTCTGAGTAACAAATATTCTCTTCTGTTGGTATTAAACCAAACTGGATGTTTCAATGTTTTTGAGTCATGAAGAGGAAAAAATGCCATTGCAAATTGTGGGACCATCAAACCGGACATATACCATGTTTCCCCAAAAATAAGACATGTCCGGATAATAAGCCCCATCAGGCTTTCCAGCGCATGTGATAAGCCCCCCGCCAAATAAGTCCCCGCCCACCAACTACTTACATGCATGCACAGCCGCTCCCATTTCTTCTGGTTGCTTGCTGTGCAACCAAAATGATTTGAGGAGGTATGGCCAGAGAGGGGGAAGGGGGGGGACATGCCCTCCTCTCCCTGTTCTTTGTGCTGGGTGAGCGGCCCAACACATCCCACCCCACCTTCAATGGCAAAGGCAGCTTCCCTTCCTGGCCGTCTCTTTATCGAGAGGGGTGGCAAGTGGGGTGGGAGAGAAGCGAGATGTGTGGAGCGAGACCTGGCTCCCCTTGCTGTCTCTTCTCCTCCCACTCGCCGGGCATGACAGGGCTCCTGCCCCTCGCTTAGTCACCCGTCCCCTTTAGGGATGCAATTTGGGGGTGGCAGGTGGAGCAGGCGAGAAGCGGGGTGCAGGTCTTATCTTTCAAGCTCCGTCGCTTTCCTCGCCGTTGTGTCCAGGGAAACACGCTGTAAAAGAAAACCTCACCAGTTTGAGAACTTTGATTGAACTTGCAAAAAGGTAATAAGACCCCCTGATAATTATTATTATTATTATTATTATATTATATTTATATACCGCTCTACTCCCGGGGGACTCAGGGCGGTGTACAGACAAATGATAAAATACATATAATACAAATATTTTAAAGAATTGATTAAAATACAATTAAATAATTTGGTTTTAAACCTAAAATTAAAACTCTAAATTTATGAGATTAAGATTTAAAAATATAAGAGCAATTTTAGAAGAGGTTAGTCCAGGCCAGCCTGCTGGAATAGAAACGTCTTGAGGGCACGGCGGAAAGCGCGGAGATCTGGGATTGTCCGTATCTCCGGGGGGAGCTTGTTCCACATGGTGGGTGCCCCCACAGAGAAGGCTCTCCCCCTGGGGGCCGTCAGTCGACACTGTTTGACCGACGGCACCCTGAGAAGCCCCTCTCTATGGGAGCGTACTGGTCGGTGAGAGGGTACTGGTGGCAGAAGACGGTCTCGAAGATAGCCCGGTCCTAAGCCATGGAGCGTTCTAAAGGTGGTAACCAAAACCTTGAAGTGCACCCGGAAGAACACAGGAAGCCAGTGCAGCTCGCGCAGGAGGGGTGTCACATGGGAGCGCCACATCGCTCCCATAACTACCCGCGCGGCTGCATTCTGGACCAACTGGAGCCTCCGGGTGCTCTTCAAGGGGAGCCCCATGTAGAGAGCATTGCAGTAGTCCAGGCGGGAAGTGACGAGGGCATGAGTGACCGTGTTTAATGAGTCCCGATTTAGAAAGGGGCGCAACTGGCGTATCAGGCGAACCTGATAAAAAGCCCTTCTGGCCACAGCCGTCAGGTGTTCTTCTAAAGATAGCTGTGAGTCCAGAAGGACGCCTAAGTTTCGAGCCCTCTCCGTGGGGGCTAATGACTCGCCCCCAATAGTCAGCGTTGGCACCAACTGACTATATCGGGATGTCGGAAACCACAGCCACTCGGTCTTGGATGGGTTGAGCCTGAGTCTGTTCCTCCCCATCCAGATCCGTACAGCCTCCAGGCACCGGGACATCACTTCAAGGGCATCATTGGGGTGGTCTGGGGTGGAGATGTACAGCTGGGTGTCATCAGCGTACTGGTGGTACTTCACCCCGAAACCACGGATGATCTCACCCAGTGGCTTCACATAAATGTTGAACAGAAGGGGCGAGAGAACCGATCCCTGTGGTACCCCACATATAAGGGGCCTCGGGGTCGATCTCTGCCCCCCTGCCAACACAGACTGCCACCGGTCAGAGAGAAAGGAGGAGAACCATCGCAACACGGTGCCCCTCACTCCCAACTCTTCCAGCCGGTGCAGCATGATACCATGGTCGATGGTATCAAAAGCCGCTGAGAGATCTAATAGGACCAGGGCAGAGGAACAACCCTTGTCCCGAGCCCTCCAGAGATCATCAACCAATGCAACCAATGCCGTTTCCGTGCTGTGTCCAGGCCTGAAGCCCGACTGGAATGGATCCAGATAAGATGATTCATCCAGGTACTGAGGAAGCTGTTGTGCAACCACACTCTCAACAACCTTCGCAACGAAGCGAAGGTTGGAGACTGGACGGTAATTAGCCAATATTGCTGGGTCCAGGGAAGGCCTCTTGAGGAGAGGTCTCACCACTGCCTCTTTCAAGGCAGCAGGAAAGACACCCTCACTCAGAGAAGCATTTATAATCCCCTGGAGCCAGCCTCGTGTAACCTCCCGAGAGGCCAGCACCAACCAAAAGGCCAAGCCCTTATTTGGGGGGTCAAAAGAAAATAAGACCCCGTCTTATTTTCGGGGAAACATGGTACTATGAATGAAGATGCTATAATCTCTAAAGCAACTGTATATTTAATAGAAGAGATATGTAATATACCTACTCTATGGGCAGAAACTATAGGTGGCCCCTCAGGTATGGCATCTGTTCTATATGAATATAGACAATATATAATGCTGGTCATTATAGGTAATGACCAGCATCTTGAATTGTACTTACAACCCAAATGGTAATCATTACAGCAGTGGCAATAAATAAGCATACTGGGAGGCACCTATTACTGCTTATGTTGTTACATTTTGTACCAATCTTCCCCTTGCTCTTTTCTGCCTTGCTTTGGGCACACACTGCAGCTGTGAAACATCTGAGCCCCCACAATGTGTACTTTAGCACAGTGTAAGAACGCAGCACAATTTTTAGTATTAAAGCTATACTAAATAAGAATATCCCTGCCAGGCATGGTGTACAAACAATATTGGAGTAAAATAAATAGCTAAGTTGCCGTTAGTCTAGGAGTGTTATAAGCCACATTACTAAAGAATATATGAAACTTCATATACAATGAATTAAAGAACAAAAATTATAACATCGAGCCAGCCAGGAGTCGAACCTAGAGTCTTCTGATCCGTAGTCAGACGCGTTATCCATTGCGCCACTGGCCCACGCTCCAAAAATGTCGAACTTTTTTGCCTGTATTCTAAATTCCGGCGCATTGTAAATTCCATACACAGGTTTCTTGAGGGTGTGCCATAGGGAATTCTTGGTAGGCTAAACCAATCAAAACCTTTTGATAGTCTTTCATTTTAGACCAGTATTTTTCAAACCTGGCAGTTTGAAGATGTATAAACTTAAACTTACAGAATTTTCCAGACATGTTACTGGGGAATTCTGGTAGTTGATGTCCGCACATCTTCAAGCAGGAAAGGCTGAAAAACATTGTTTTAGACCTTAATTAGGAGCAGCTGTACTTCTCTAAATCGAAATTACAATGGATGATGGTCAATACCAGGTCGCTTTCCATTCGTTGCCTAGAGCCGGAGCTAGCGTCACAATTGTGGTTCCCGCCCTCTCATTTAGTATAGGTTGGCATGATTAGAACGATAGATTCCACCAATCCCAGCTTTCCTAGTCACTGCATCGCTCTTCGGGAAGCCGTGAAATGCTTTCTCATTAAGTTTGTCCTAAGTGGCGTGCCGTCTTGAAGGCCTAGGCGCGGCTGCCAAGTGACCGGGAAGCTAGGAAGGAATTCTAAATAAAAAGCAGGCAGAGCCCGAACGGAACTGCGCGGCAGACGAAGAAGCAAATGGGAACCAAGGTGGTAGCCGCGGCAGCAGCAGCCGCCTACGAGGAGCTGAAGCTGTGAGTGACCGGCCAATGGTCGGTGGGAAATACCACTTCTAATTTTGTGCCCCTCTAGGGGGTGAAATAAGCCCTCGTATGAAGGTGCCTCTGGCGCCCCCTCCCCTTCTGTTTTCTCCAGCTACATCCTGGGTCGAGCCTCCCCCACTTTAGAGACTCTACGTCTGTGAAACGACGAGCCTCGTTGTAATAAGCGCTTACCGTGGGAATTGTCGTTCCACGCATATGTCGTGACCAGCTTGGGAAACGCTATCCCGGATCACCCTTGACCTCTACTAGCTTTCCTCGCCCCAGGAAATCCTCTTTTCGATTCCCTTTTTTCATGTATTATGGCCGGTAAAACCAACAACCGAAGGCTTCTGGGTCATTTATTCGGCCCCGGTTTTTGCTTCCTTCGTGGCTTTTCTTCTCTAACCTATTGATCTCAAGTCGAAGTTGAGATCACGTACATGGTCAAATAACTTCCAGCACAGCTGACTCGCTTATAGGGTCTTTGAAAATATTTCTTTGTGGAATTGACTCTTCACTTCCACTAAACTCTCCCTTTCCTTGCTAAAATCATCTTTGATTTCTTTCTTTGCTTTGTCCTGGTAAAAAAGTAAGAGCCCGTCTCCCTTTCCCCAGCCCGAATAATAATTTTCTGTTACTGGCCCGGTCACAAACCATTCAGGTGCTCTAACCTGCAAATATTTTTGCAGCATGGATTACTTTAACTGGATAAAATGAAATCTATAGTCCAACTGATATGAAGGTCATGAAGTTGACAAGAATGAAGTAAACTCTTCTATTGTGCAATGAGCTGTTGTAAGTAAAGGCTTATGTTATTAGAAGAAGCTCCTTGCAAATAATTATGTAAAATGAAAAGTTGCATTATGAGAGCACAATAAATCCATGGTTTTCTTTGATGTGAATACATTTTTACTTTTACATAACTGCTGCAATAGTCAGCCTAATACTGCCTAATATTAGTGATGGAAATCTTTGGAAAGCCCAGGACACTGTCTCCTCACTGTTGCTCCTTGAAACGTAGAAATAAATATATAAATATATATATATATATATATAAAATTTGATTTATATGCCGCCCTTCTCCGGAGACCCAGGGCGGCTTACAATGCGTTAAGCAATAGCCTTCATACTTTTGTGTATTTATACAAAGTCAGCTTATTGCCCCCACAATCTGGGTCCTCATTTCACCTACCTTAGAAAGGATGGAAGGCTGAGTCAACCCTTGAGCCTAGTGAGGTTAGAACTTGCAGTAATTGCAGGCAGCTGAATGTTAATCAGTGCCTTAGTCTACTGCACCACAGGCCCGTTATATTATGTATATTATGGAATTATGGAGTTATAGTGCTTGCATAGTAGTTATGGTAGGGAGTGAGGCAGTAGATTGAATTCTATGCAATACTGTAGCCTCCGGAAACCATTTTTCTAGATAGTGAAAGTTAGCTCAGTAATAAGATTAAAATCCTATTGTGTGTGTGTGCATATGTATATACATATATATACATACATATATACACACACACTCATATACACATACACACACATATTTGTGTGTGTGTGTGTATGTATGTATATATATGTATATATATGCATATATATACATACATATATACACACACACTCATACACATACACACACATATTTGTGTGTGTGTATATGTATGTATATATATGTATATACATATGCACACACACACATACACACACACAATAGGATTTTAATCTTATTACTGAGCTAACTTTCACTATCTAGAAAAATGGTTTTCTATCGAGACACCTGGTCTACCCCAGCATGTGGGAGGGAGCATACTGCATGCCTTTTGCCTTTCAGCTTCAGTCCAGGAGCCCTCAAGCAGTCGCATTCACGACAAACTATTTTATACCAAACATCTTTATCAGCGAAATATAAATTTGATATATATATGTATATATACATACATGCATGCATGCACACATATATACATACAGAATAGTATTTTAATCTTATTACTGAGCTAACTTTTAGATAAATTGTTTCTGGAGACTGCAGTATTGCATAGAGTACAATATACTGCCTCATATATATATATATAGCCTGGAAACTTTGAGACTGGGAGTCCCACCTTAAGCATGAAACTAGCTGAGTGATCTTGGGCCAGTTACTATCTCTCAGCCACAGAGGGAGTAGACAATGGCAAACCACTTCTGAAAAGGCCGATATAAAGGCCAATATTGCCTTTATATCAGTGCTGACTTTTGACAACTGCCTGGACAAATTCCTGCAGTTTCCTTGGCAAGGTTTTTCAGAAGTGGTTTGCCATTGTCTACTTCCTCCGTGGCTGAGAGATAGTAACTGGCCCAAGATCACTCAGCTAGTTTCATGCTTAGAGTGGGACTCCCAATCTCATAGTTTCCAGCCTGGTGTCTTAACCACTACACCAAACTGGCTGTCTAATGGAATATACATACAATTCTGAGATAGAAAAGGTATAGATGTGAATTTTTTTTCTATAATCATCCATCTATTGTTTAGAAGGTCACTTTATTTTACTGATTTTAAACATATTTACATGGTAATGCTGTTTAGGGATTCAATGAGGTGAACTTCCCAAAAAAATCACAAAGAAATGTAGAATTGGTATTTTAAAGACCGTTGCTTTTATTTATATATTCATTTATTAATAACAAGTGATCTAATAAAGTTGTTGATCAGTCAAATGTATCTTGGCTTATCAACCCTTACTTTGTGTTGTGATACAGTAATAGGAAACACATTTTATATGGGCTTTATTTCCAAAGTGTATAATTAAATTCTTAATATTTTTTTTAATTTATTTTTATTGATTTTACAACAACAACACAACACAACATACAAAATACAAACACACGATATGTGTTTCTTTTTACATATCAGTTTCATTCCTCTTACTTTCTACATTCCCCATTTCCTATCCTTTATTATCATTATCTTTATTGTCCCTTTATTTTTAATCATTTACAATATTTTACTCATTTGTCCCCTTCTTCTCTTCATCGTTTATTCACATTTACTTTCTCTAATCTTGAGCCAATCATACCATTTATTCCATACTTGATAATATTCTGTATCTTTCTTTTCTTTTATTTCTTTCATTAATTTATCCATCTCCGCACAGTCCAGGATTTTCTTAATTATTTCTTCCTCTGTTGGGATCTTTTCACTTTTCCAGGAAAAGGATAGTCTACTGTGCATAGACTATCCTTGCCGCTGTAATTATATGCAGAATCAAATATCTAATTTCTTTACTGTAAGTTCTGTTCAATATCCCCAGTAAAAACGTTTCTGGTTTCCAATCCACATTATAGCCAATTATCTTTTCTATCCAACTTCTAATTTTCATCCAATATTTTTTCACATTGGGACATGTCCACCAGAGATGATAATATGTTCCGGGGACTTTTTTACATTTCCAACAATTTGGAAAGTTCATTTTAGCAAGTTGTACTGGTGTGAAGTGACATCTGTAGAACATTTTTAACTGGTTTTCCTTGAATGCCGTTGAAAGTGTCAATTTAATGTTTATTTCCCATAATTTTTCCTATTTCTCCAATTCTATATTGTAGCCAAAATTTTTGGCCCATCTAATCATGGTATCTTTAACTACCTCTTCTTCCATTTTATACCTCAGTAAATATTGGTATATATTACTAATTAATTTTATCTCTGTTCCATGAATAATTTTATCTAACTTTTGCGGCTCCTAACGTATTTCATATATCTTTTTATCTCTTGCAAATTTAGATTGCACTTGTGCAAATGTCCACAAATCCATCACCCTACCGATTTCTTGTTCCAATTCTTGTCTCATTGTCAAATCTCCCTGACCATTTACCAATTCCTTATATCTAATTATCTTATTTTTCTCCAATAAATTTGGGTATATCAATGCTTCTGTTGGTGATAACCACATTGGGATTCTAGTATAGTGTTTTTGTTTTTTTCCAAATCTGTAGCAATGCATTCCTGATCAAATGTGTTTGAAAATATTTATGTGATCTATATTTCTCATCCCACAGGAATGCACGCCACCCTGCTTGCAGGTCATGGTCTTCTACTGTTAGTACTCTGTTATTTTTCAGCTCCATCCAGTCTTTTAACCATACTAAACTTGCTGCCTGGTGATAAATTTCCCATTCTGGTAACACCAATCCTCCTTTATCCTTTGTGTCTTGCAAAAGTTTTAATTTAATCCTGAGCTTTTTCCCTTGCCATATAAATTTGGAAATTAATTTATTTAATTCTTGAAATAATGTTTTTCCTATTTTTAATGGTATCACTTGGAACAGAAATAAAATTCTCGGCAATATATTCATTTTCACTGTTGCGGTCCGCTGTAGAAATGAGATTTGTAATTTTTCCCAATTTCCTAAGTCTTTTTTTAATTTGGTGTATCAATTTATCGTAGTTGTCCTTAATTGAGGAACATTTCGCTATAAGCGAAATTCCCAGATATTTTATTTTCTTACTTATCTTCATTTTTATTTTGTCCTCCAATTCCTTTTCCTGACCCTTTGTAAGATTTTTGATATTAATTTCAACTTATCCTTATTAATTTTGCGTCCTGCCTACTTCACTAAAATCTTCTATCTTTTGTATCAATTTAGAACCCGTTTCTAATGGATCTTTCAAAATAAATACCATGTCATCAGCAAATGCTTGAGTCTTGTATTCTTCCTTCCTAATTTTTAAGCCCCTTATTTCCTGATCTTCCCTAATTTTCATTAGAAGAGTTTTGCGTGATAAAATAAATAGAAGCGGAGAAAGGGGACATCCTTGCCTAACCCCTTTTGTAATATCATTTTTTTCTGTCAACTCCTCATTTATAACTACCCTAGCTGTTTGTTTGGAATATATTTTTCCCACCATTTTTTCAAATCTTTCCCCCAATTCCATATAATTTAATTGTGTTGTAATGAAGTTCCAATTCAAATTGTCAAAGGCCTTTTGGGCATCAAGGAAAACCAGTGCCACTTGCTTTTCTGGATGGCTTTCATAATATTCGAGGACATTCATTATTATCCTCATGTTGTTTTTAATTTGCCACCCCATCAGGAAACCATTTTGGTCCGAATGTATATAATTATTTTTTAAAAAATTAATCTCTCCGCTATTATTGTTGGAAATGTTTTATAATATGTGTTCAGCAAAGAAATTGCCCCATAGTTTTGGATTTATTGTATATCTATGCCTTCTTTGGGTATGAGGGTAATGATCACCTCTGTCCAGGTTGCTGGAATTTTTTGTATTTCTATCACTTCATTATAAGTCTCCAACACTATCCATTGTAGTATCTCTTGTGAATTTTTATATACCTCAATCAGAATCCCATCCGGGTCTGGTACTTTATTGTTCTTTTTTTTTCAGGGCTATTTCAAATTCATTTATTATTATTGGTCTATTTAACATTTCTCTTTGTTCATCAGAAATTTTTCCCATTTTGGCCGCTTCTATGTATTGTTTAACTTTTCCATCTGCTATGTCTCCCTGCTTGTAAAGCGTTGTAAAGAAGTTTTGTATTATTTCCTTTTTTTCTTCTCTCCTATATTGTATTATACCATTTTCATCTTGTAACTGTTGTATTATTCTCCTTCCTTTTCTTAATTTATATGCTAGCCATCGGCCTGTTTTATTCGCATTTTCAAAGTAATTTTGTTTCACTATCCTAATTTTCTGTGCTATTTTTTTTGTGTTATCATATTAATCTTATGTTTCGTAATGTTCCATTTTTCCTTTATCTTTTTATTTTGTGGATCCTTTTGTACTTCAATTTTCAATTCAATATTCAATTTTTTAAAATTCTTCCCACAAGCTTTCTAGTTGCACTCTCTTTTCTTTATTTTTCTTAGAATTATATGCAATGGTCAATCCCCTTATATAGGCTTTTGTGGTATCCTACAAGTTTTGTATTGAAGTATCTGTATTGAAGTATCTTCTTTTTTATTTATTTGAAAAAATATTTTCAACTTCCTCTCTAACATCTGTCTATATTTTTTATCTTTACACAAATTCTGATTCATTGTCCATCGTTTATTTTGTTTTTGGGTTTTCCATTTTAATATAATTGGATTGTGAGTGGCCCAATCATTTACTCCTATTTCAATTTCTTCTTTTTCATTTTGAATTTCTGCTGTTGTCCAGGCCATATCGATCCTGGACCAGATTGATGTGAATATGAATAAAATGTATATTGTTTATGTGTTCTATGTGTCTTTCTCCATAAGTCTCGCAGATTGAACTCAGATGCTATATCAAAAAAGGTTCTTGGTAACACACTTTTTTCTTTTTCTTTTTTAAATTATTTTTATAGTGTCTCTCGACTTCCACCACCAAATTAAAGTTCCCAATCATACAAATCCTTTCATAGTCCATATCCACTAATTTCTTGTGTACATTTTTAAAGAATTCTTGTTGATTTTTATTTGGTGCATAAATTACTGTAAATAGCATTTGTTTCTGTTCTATCTCCAATTCCACCATCAAGATTCTACCTTTGTCATCTACATATCTTAGATTTGATTTGATTTTTTCCTTTACATATATGCCATACCTCCTTTCTTTTTATCTGCTAAAGTTGTGTATAATGTACCTAATTTTCTATTTTCTAATAATTTTCTGTATTCTTTTTATATATGAACCTCTTAGAGGCATATCACTTCAGCTTCCAATTTCCTTAATTTATTAAATATTAGCGTCCTTTTCTTTGGGATATTTAATCCATTAATATTTACTGAGAAAAGCTTAATTGCTTCTCCAATCTTCTCCTTGATCTGTCTTTTTGTGTTTCTAGTCTCTCTTACTACCCTTCCTTTCGCTCCTTCTCTTTCTATCCTTTCTTTTTCTTGTTTCTTTTGTAAAGTCTTTCTCTATTTCTAGTTCTTCTGATTTCTCTTCCTCCTGGCTTCTAGTCTCTAATTCTTCCCTACTCTCTTGATCATCCCCCTGCACGAAGTGGTGTTCGTAAAATTCTTTTGCCTTCTCCAGTGAATCAATCCTATACTTTTTTTCTTGCTATGTCACAAGTAAGCCCTCAGATATCAACTATCGATACAGTACTTTATATTTAATTAATTGCGTTGTGAAAAATTGATATTGGGGATTCAGTGGCTTTGCGCAGGGATTCGGTGGCTCCGCGCACGCTGAACGGACTTTCCTTCAGGAGCTCCAGTCCCGGGATTCTGTTCAATCGCCAGAACAGCGAAAACCAGCTGTCTAGCAACTTGAAACTCTCCCCCTGGGGAAAAGGAGGAGAGAGAGTAGAAGGTACTTCTACTTTTGTTCAGTATCTGCACGATAAAATCACTCAGATTCGGGAAGGCCTGGTCTCTGACTGGGTAGGTACAGACGGGATGATGGAGGCCGGTCTTGAGAATGTCATTTGGGAGGAGTTCGATCCTGTTGCTCCCGAGGACGTGGACAGGATACTCGGGCGGCTGAACGCGATCACATGTTTATTGGACCCGTGTCCCTCTTGGCTGGTACTGGCCTCCCGGAAGGTTACCCGAGGCTGGTTCCAGGGGATTATCAATGCTTCCTTGGGTGAGGGTGTCTTGCCACTCGCCTTGAAAGAGGCGGTGGTGAGGCCCCTCCTCAAGAAGCCTGCCCTGGATCCGGCTGTTTTGGCTAACTATCGTACGATCTCCAACCTTCCCTTCGTGGTGAAGGTTGTTGAGAGTGTGGTGGCGCGACAGCTTCCCGGGTACCTGGATGAAGCTGTCTATCTGGACCTGCACCAGTCTGGCTTCCGGCCTGGGCACAGCATGGAAACGGCATTAGTCGCGTTGGTGGATGATCTCTGGAGGGCTTGGGATGGGGGGGTTCTTCTATCCTGGTCCTATTAGATCTCTCAGTGGCTTTTGATACCATTGACCATGGTATCATGCTGCGCCAGTTGGAGGGGTTGGGAGTGGGGGGCACCGTTTTATGGTGGTTCACCTCCTATCTCTCCAACCGGATGCAGTCGGTGTTGGCAGGGGGGCAGAGGTCGACCCCGAGGTGCCTTGTGTGTGGGGTGCCGCAGGGATCGGTCCTCTCGCCCCTTCTGTTCAACATTTATGTGAAGCTGCTGGGCGAGATCATCCGTGGCTTTGGGGTGGAATTCCATCAGTACGCTGATGATACTCAGCTGTACATTTCCACCCCAGGCCATCCCAACGATGCCCTTGAAGTGATGTCCCAGTGCTTGGAGGCCGTCCGGATCTGGATGGGGACTAACAGGCTCCGACTCAACCCTTCCAAGACTGAGTGGCTGTGGCTTCCGGCGTCCCGATATAGCCAGCTGGTGCCATCGCTGGCTATTGGGAGCGAGTTATTGGCCCTCACGGAGAGGGCTCGCAACTTGGGTGTCCTCCTGGATGCACGACTGTCTTTAGAAGAGCATATGACGGCCGTGGCCAGGGGGGCTTTTTATCAGGTTCGCCTGATTCGCTAGTTGCGTCCCTTTCTGGATCGGGACTCCTTACGCACAGTCACTCAGGCACTCGTCACCTCCTGCCTGGACTACTGTAATGCTCTCTACATGGGGCTCCCCTTGAGGTGCACCCAGAGCTCCAACTGGTGCAGAATGCGGCCGCGCAGGGGATTATGGGAGTGACGGGGCGCTCCCATGTGACACCTCTCCTGCGTGAGCTGCATTGGCTCCCGGTGGACTTCCGGGTGCGCTTCAAGGTTTTGGTCACCACCTTTAAAGCGCTCCATGGCATCAGACCTGGGTATTTGCAGGACTGCCTTCTGCCACCAATAGCCTCCCACCGGCCAGTACTCTCCCACAGAGAGGGACTCCTCAGGGTGCCATCAGCCAGGCAGTGTCGGCTGGCGACCCCCAGGGGGAGAGCCTTCTCTGTGGCAGCACCTGCCCTCTGGAACGACTTGCCCCTGGAGATTTGAAGGATATCAGATCTCCGGGCTTTTCGCCGTGCCCTAAAAACTTTTCTTTTCCAACAAGCAGTGCTGGCGTAAGCCCCCCCCCCTTTTTTTGAGATATTAGTCTTTTAACTGTATAATGGGTTTTAATTGGAAGATCTTAAACATTTTCGGCCAAAGTGTATAATTCTTTCAATTTCTTTTAAATTTTGTATTGGTATGTTTTTTACTTGGTTGTGCACCGCCCTGAGTGCAGTAGGAGAAGAGCGGTATATAAATTTTAATAATAAATAAATAAATAAATAAGGGTCTGGGTAGAGCTCCCCTAGATCCCCAGGTTTTTCTTTTTAAGCCTGGGGGTTGCAGGATGAGAGCTCCCTGAAAGCCTTTCATTCTCCAGACCCAGGATGATTCTGCTCTATGCAGAACGAGGCGTCGTATCCACACCAGCAAGCAATTTTAAGAATTATAAGAACTTCAACTTTGGATGCTGGCAGAGCAACTCAGGAGAGTAAAGAAATTGAATATACTGATCTTCAACTTCGTTTTAAACAACAAAGGGGGAATGGCGCCTGAGGGCATGAAAACGGAACTTACCATTGAAAATGCTTGTTAACGCTGGTAACATTGTTAAAGCTACTGGATTACATATAAAGAAAAAGATTGCAAGTGGAAGCTGAATGGAAAAGACTAAGGTATCGATTTTAATCAATTTTTATTTTTTAAACTTGGTGGAAAATAACTGGATTTACTGGCCTGACAGCGGAATTAATTTTATTCTTTTACTTCTGTTATAATAGACTCAATTGAAAGAACCTTTCAAAAATATAATTTGAATAATAACAAAGATTTGCTGGCTGGAAAAGATGAAGAAATTAATTTGACTAATGTGACTCTGGAGGACAAAAAAGAAGTTGTCAGGATTAAGATGGAGGTTATTACACAGGATATAGAGGTATTGCCAGAGGCTTCCACGCAATTAACAGGAAAACAGCAATCAGACTCTTCACTGCAAAACGGCAAATATTGTGACAATCTTTGGTTTTATAGACAGAATCAACATTTAAGGGATGAAATGACTGATTATAAGAGCAGGAAGAGTCGGGACTGCGGTTTCAAATTAGAAGATACAACTGTAAGAAGAGAAAGAGTCTTAAAGATACATCAACCTCAACTTAAAACTCAAAAATTTTCGAAAATAAAAGCAGGGGGAAGAGCAACGCTGAAAACGGAAAAAAAATACTGAAGAGAAAGGATTGGAAAAGATATAGGAAGAAAAGAAGAACAGGAGATTAATTTTTTTTGGAGGAGGATTTTAGTAATAAATTTGAAAAGTTTATTGTTTTATTGGAATTAAAAGGTTTAATTAAAATTGGATAGCTTTCTTAAACTTAAACTTATTGAAGTATTAAAATGGTTAATTTAAACTTTAATGGATAGTTTTGTAAAAGTTTTGAAATTTTTAAAATGTTCAGTTTAAGATTATGGGATTTTTATAAGTTATATGTGATAAAAGGCTTAAGTCAGACATGATTTAAGAGTAATGCTGAAGAAGTACTATTGAAGAGGAAGGATTGGGGGGAAAATATAGACTTTTGAGGAGAATTTCAGTGATAAATTTGATAAGCTTATTTTATTGAAGTAAAAAGGTTTAATTAAAATTGGATAGCTTTTTTCAATTTATTGAAGTGTTAATATTAAACTTTAATGGATAGTTTTTAAAAGTTTTGAAATTTATATTTTGAAGGATGTCTTATTGATGCATTAAGAGATTTTAAAATGTCCAATTTAAAATTATGGGATTTTTAAAAGTTATATGAGATGAAATGTTTAAGTTAGACCGGATTTAACAAATGGAATTTATAAAGGGTAGGTTGATGGATAATTGTTAAAAGAGGAGTTAAAGAGAGAGAGAGTTTTGAATTCTGTAGTAAGTTAGCTTATTTTAGTTTATGTTTGTTAAATGTTATATCCTGTTTTTGCTCTGGGAATCGGGGTGTGTGTGTGGGGGAGGGGGGGTTGAAGGATGGGAGGGGATAAAATTGAAGTACAGATAAATGTATTAATAGTAAAGTAAGAAATTGGGGGGAATGTCACAATAAATGAGATGATAAAATTACCATATATACTCATGTATAAGCTGACCCGCATATAAGCCGACCCCCCCAATTTTACCCCCAAAAACTGGGAAAACTTGTTGACTCGCGTATAAGCCGGGGGTGGAAAATGCAGCGGCTACTGGTAAATTTCAAAATAAAAAAAGACTGGTCAAAAGTGCGAGGACCTGTCAGAAATCACTTTTTTCAGCCCTCTGGGTAGTCCTTTTGTGCACATGGACTACTCAGAGGGCTGAAAAAGTAATTTTTGACTGATCCTCGCACTTGTGACCAGTCCTCAAACGTACGACTGTCCTCACATTTTACGTTTTTGCCCTATCTTGTCACCATGCTGAAGAGAAGCAGTTGTGAAATGAGTGACATGGTTTTAAGAATGCTGCACGGGCATAAATGTGAGGATGGTCATAAGTGTGAGGAACAGTCAGAAGTGCGAGGACTGGTCACAAGTGTGAGGACCAGTCAAAAATACCTTTTTCAGCCCTCTGAGTAGTCCATGTGCACAAAAGGACTACTCAAAAGGGCTGAAAAAAGTGATTTCTGACAGGTCCTCGCACTTTTGACCGGTCTTTGCACTTATGACTGGTCATCATTTCTGCCCATTGTAGCATTCTTAAAAACGGTGTCACTCATTTCACAACTGCTTCTCTTCACCATGGTGACAAGATAGGGCCAAAACGTAAAATGTGAGGACAGTCGTAAGTTCAAGGACTGGTCACAAGTGCGAGGACCAGTCAAAAATAACTTTTTCAGCCCTCTGAGTAGTCCATGTGCATAAAAGGAGTCCATGTGCATAAAAGGAGAGGGAGGAAGAGAGGAGGAGAAGAAGAAAGGAAGAGGAAGTAGGGAGGAGAAGAAGGGGGAAGAGAAAGTAAGAAGGAAAGAAAAGAGGTGGTAGGTTTGAGGAGAAAGATTGCTGTAGAATAAAAAAGATGAAAGGGAAGAAAACCAACCCCAAACACATATAAAGATATTAAGATAAAGAATGAATTGTTAAACTTTAAAGAATAAAAGAGAACAAATACGAATAAATAGCAATAATTAGAAACACACATACAAACATACAATGTATTTTCTTCGAACAGAATATTTGGCCGGTTCACAAATTTAAACAGTGTTTAGTCATTTCACTTAAATTTACAATTTCTATATTTCCTTTTTGCCATATTTATTCCTCATCTATTTTTTCAAAAACCAATATTACCCTTCATCCTCATCTCTAATCTTAATCAAATTCAATTTTTCACTTCTATTCTATATTATACCCCTTCCCATTGTCATCTATTTTTATATCAATCCTCACATAGCTTAATTATGTAATATTACAGTTGTTTAATACCAATTCAACATTTCAAGATAAATCAATTAGTTATATAACTATCTTTTTTGTATATTAATCAATATGAACATGAATATTCCAATTATTTCCATGCAATCCAATTTCTTACAAATCAATTAATTATATTTACCAATAATAATAAACCAAATAATTTCCCCCAATATTCTTCCAAACCACAACTTAACCATTTCTGCTTTCAACACAATATACAATTAATAATATCTCAATTATTACAATTCCCTATTTAAATAGAGCTTTTTTTCTTTTGTGTTTTAAAATCTTGAACTCCCCTCTTTTGCCATTTGCCATAAATTTCCCATTGTTTGCACCAACCTTTTTTGATGAGGAAAAAGAAAAGAAATCTGCCTTAGCAAACAGCAAAGCCAACAAGCTGTTTTAGTTTCGCTTTTGGTTTCAGCACAAGGAGAAAAAAAAATGTGCTCTTTGCAGCAGGCACCTTTTTGCAGCCGGCACCGATCTTCTCATTTGTTTTCTTTTAACCCTGATCAGCTGTAGGGGGGGCCTTTGAAGCCCTGCAGCAAGAATTTAAAGGTTTTTTTTTCCTCTAGCCATCAGCTGGAACTCAGGAGGCAGTCCCAATAGATTGGGAGTGGGCGGGGTAAGCAAACCCCGTTCTCCCGCTGTTTCCTAGCTTGCAGGGAAAAAGTCATTTTTTTTTGTGATCCACGTATAAGCCTAGGGGGCGTTTTTCAGCCTGAAAAATGGGCTGAAAAACTCTGCCTATACGCGAATATATACGGTAAGATATGACAAATATTATTAGAACAAGAAGATATAAAAATGTATTTAGAGGATACATTGTATGATTGACTATGAATTGTATGTTTATTTGTTTATAAAATAAAAACTTTTTCAACATAAAAAAATTGATATTGGCGTTTTTGATCTCTTATCCTTCTTGATATCTGTTTCAATACTATGATTTCTTTGCCTCTATAGGTTAACATTTCCTCTCTTGTCCTTTTATATACTTCATCTTTTATTGACCATTTCGTGAATTTAATGTGTACCTCCCTCGCTAACCTATGTCTTCGTGAGTAGTTTGTGTATACTCGATATTTCATCAATATCTCATCTTATTTTTTGTTTATCTTTTCCTAATATCTCCGCCACGATTTCTGCCATTTTTTCTCCTAAATCATCATCTTTCTCTTCAGCAATATTTTGAAATCTAAGAAAATAAGAAGCTTTCTCCATTTCCAGAAATATGATTGATTCGGACAATTCACTATTTATTTGCATCGATTTCTGTTCCCACATTTCCATTTGGTTGTCAGTCTGATCAATTTTTGTTTCCACTTTTTGGATTTTCTGTTCATTTTCTACCATTGTTGTATATTCCCTATCTTATCATTCATATTTTTTATCTTACTTTCATTTCCCCAATTTCATCTTTAATTTCTTTGTGGTGTACTCTCGTCTCCTCGTGGTTATCTGCTATGGCCTCCTGCGTCTTCATCATTGTTTCCTGTATTAATTGTAATGCTATCTGCATACTTTATGTACTCATTGCCTGTTCTATTTTTTCTTTTCCTAACATAGTCACTATCAATCTTTGATATGTGGGAGAATTGGTGTAATGTTTATGGTTGCTTTTTTGCCTGTTTTGGTTATTATTGCTGTGCTTGACATCTTTATCACTTGTACAATATTCTTCCAAATTAACATATATCGATATGTATTAGAATTTAAATTCAAACTGAGGATTACCACTACTATACTTTAACAACAATATTTTCCTGTTTTCTCTTTCGCCCTTATATATTATATTTTATGATATTCTTATCACTTTATAACTCTAGTCGCAATACTTATAACTATACAATTTTCTAAATTTCTATTATCACTCTTATTTAACTAAGTATATTTCTTTACAATACAATAGTATTATTCTTCAGTCAATTCACTTATTCAGTTATATCTCTAAACCTTAATTCAATTCATTCTGACCATTTCATTTACATCAATATCTATAATCACTTATTATCACTTATTATCAGCTCGTGTCTGTCTGTTGCAATCTTGCATCAGCCTTCTCTCCAGATTTTCCTTGCCTTCAATATATCCACCACTTCACCAAATGTCTCCTCTTCTTGTCTTCCTTCCAGTATATTCAATGGCTCCAAAATATTCAATAAACACTGTTCCCTTCCTTGTGTCAATAATTTCTTGTTTGTAGTTATCTTTTCCTTTCTCAAAGTTCAGTTCCCTTAGTTAACACTTGGTTCTCCACTGTCCAATTCTCCCTTCAGCTTTTTATAATCCTTCATGTCAGTTTCTCAAAATCCTTCAGTCGCCATTTTTCATTCAGTCAATACATCCCCAGTGGTATTTTCTGTTTTCTCTCCCATTCACCATCAGTTTAATCTGTTTCTAATCTTTTCTTTTTTATCAGCTCCTCTTTTAGTCGCTGCCTTCTCAACACTTTGTGTCTTTCCTCTTATTCGCCTTACTAATTTCGTGCTGTCTCTTGCCAAAACCTCCTCACCTCTTTCTGGGATTCCTCACGTTTCCGGAACGAAGCTGTCACTTTAAATTTTCGCTTCCCACTCTCGTGGCCGCCAGCACTCCAGGCCGATCTTGAAGACCAGCTCCTTCTTCACTAAGTTTTAAGAGTGCCGCTCCAATCAACTTGGGGGTTTGCCTTCCACCCGAGTCTCTTTAATTTGCCATTCTCTATGCAATCAGTAATGCCTAGAAGAGCTCTTAATGAAGATATTTCGAGCTTTAGGAACAGAGCCCTGTTCCCTCGCCCGCTCCACGCTGTCATCATCGCTGGAAGCCAAATTCTTAATATTTTTGATGCAGTTTAATGCTTGATGCATACATTCCAGTAATCTCATCAAAAGGAAAAACATGCAAGTATATTTTTAGGCTAATTAAATTGCTTAATGGTTATTATTCTTTTCCTCTTTGATAAAACTGAAATCGGGGCAAGCTGCTACAGTGTTTCATCAGTGTTTCAATGGTCTCTTCGAGACTGCCTTCTACCGCATAGCTCCCAGCGACCCGTAAGATCCCACAGAGTGGTCTCCTCCGGGTCCCATCAGCTAAACAGTGCCGGCTGGCGGGCCCGCAGGGGAGGGCCTTCTCTGTGGCCGCCCCAGCTCTCTGGAACCAGTTACCTCCTGAGATCCGGACTATCCCCACCCTATTGAACTTAATAGAATTTAAGCTGATTAAAAAATTGTGTGAAAGCAATGAATAAGGAAGATGAAGATTTCCATGATTTGAGACAGATATTTCCAGGAATAACTGATATTAAGATTAAGAAGGGCATTTTTGTTGGACCACAGCTCAGATACGCCATTAATGATAAATAGTTAAAAGATCTGTTAGTAAGGCCAGAGAAAATCATTTGGAAAGCATTCAAGGATGATGTTGAGAATTTTCTTGGCAACTATGGAGCACCAAACTACATTCAGCTGATTGACAAACTTTTTATAGTATACAACACCGTGAAGTGCAACATGTCACTGAAGATTCATTTTCTACATTCACATGTGGAATTCTTTCCCAAAAATCTAGGTGCAGTCAGTAATGAACATGGTGAAGAGTTTCACTAAGTCATTGCTACAATGGAAAAACAGTATCAGGGCAACTGGAATCTATCAATGCTGGGTATTGTTGGACACTACGGTGACAGGTATCAGACACCAATTACAAAAATCGGCAGCAAAACACAGTTAGCCCTGTTAAATATATGCAGCTTGTCAGAAACGTGATTAACTACATTATAGTCATTAAAAGTTAATTTCATACTTCTCAAGAATCCTATGTGATATCATTGTAAAATTATACTTGTGTTCACTTTGAAGGAGTCTATCATAATCAGAAGTTTTCAAGAAGTGAAATCTTTGGGGGGGGGGAATCTTGTCCAGTGACATGTTTTGGGCATACAATATTATGCCAAGTCGTAGCTCTCTGGAGAAAGGTCTAATGCTGGATAAGGTGAAAGGAAACAGAAGAATAGGATGACTAGAACTAAGGTGCATGGATTCAGTTATACTATCAGCGGCTGCACTATTGGAAGGCCTGAAGGACCAAGTCAGGGAGAGATCATCGTGGAGAAAATATATTCATGTGATTGCTAAGAATTGACATATATTTAGTGGCATATAAGTTAAAATAAGTGAAATAGTGGAAGAACCCAACATTGAAAAAGACAGATGCTCCTACAGTTGTACAAAGAATTAGGTCTGATAGAATGGCATAATTGAAATAGAATCTCTGGACACTTTTTACTTAATGTGGGGGAGATTGATTGAAATACAATTCTTCCTTCTCAGTTAAAACATTGGTGGTCTGTTCTCTATGTTCTTTGAGATCTAGAGAAAGGTTGGTTTCAAAATAGAGGAAAGTAATTTGCTTAAAAGGAGCCTAATTAAAAAAATAAGGGTGACATTAGAGGCTGGGACAGAAATGATTAAGTTGGATGCTGGCTAGAGACCAGAGATGCAAAGGCACAGTTCTTTTTTTCAATGTTCCCAAACACATTTACAATAGATCTGATGATTTTGCCTGTAACATAATAGATGACAACAGTATAAGAGATTTCATATATTTTTCTTGGAATATTGTTGGTATAAAGAAGGAAATGCCATTTTTATAATTCAAGTGTTGACTTCAGTGTATCTCCATCATGGGTGGGGAATGACATGAAGGCAATATTAGGGAAACGAGAGAAAATTTGCCTTCCGGGCATATTTATCATCTACAAAGGTGCAAGTAAAGTAAGGATCTGCCTTTTTTGAAATCTGTATCTAGCTTCTCTCTAACATCCATCATCCATCCATCCATCCATCCATCCATCCATCCATGTTATATGGTTACCCCCTCACAAGAAATGACTGGATGGTACACAACAACAAAAAAGTATAAGAACAATAAATATATTCAATGCAGTCATATTGTTTTTTTTAAAAAACTCAAGATATTTGATCAGCAGTGAAACCACTTCAAGATCTCACCAGTCCCTTGAGACCTACAGCCTGATCACAAGCCAAGTTAATAACCTATCTGGGCCTATTTAAGATCAGGCTTGTCCAGTCTGAGGCCCACAGGCTGCACATGATCTTGGACATTAATGCGGTCATACAACAACATTTTATTTATTTATTTATTTATTGGTTCAATTTATATGCTGTCCTCCTCCGGAGACTCAGGGCAGCTTACAATGCGTTAAGCAATAGCCTTCATACTTTTGTATATACCTGCTTAGTAGGGCTTTTGGTCCCCCCTAAGCGGTGTTCTTTTTTATACAAAGTCAGCTTATTGCCCCCACGATCCGGGTCCTCATTTTACCTACCTCGAAAGGATGGAAGGCTGAGTCAACCTTGAGCCTGGTGAGAATTGAACTTGCAGTAATTGCAGGCAGCTGGTGCTAGTTAACAGCACTTTAGTCTGCTGCGCCACCAAGGCTCTTTTTATTTATTTACATTAACTATATTATATATATATTTTTGTGTGCCCCAAGACAATTCTTCTTCACTCAGTGCAGCCTAGGCAAGCCAGAAGTTTGGATACCTATATTTTAGACTGATGGAAGTACTTGATCATATTTTGGGTGTCATATCAAGATCTGTATTATCTTTAGAAGATTGTAGTATGTTATATTTCATAAAAATAATAATTTGGATTGCAACAGTTTTGATGATGACATTATGCTAGGGTTTCATTTGAATTCAATATTTGTGTGAAAACATCTCATTGTCCTGAATAACTAGAATAAGCTCCTTTGACAATAGTTTTAATATACAACACATATTATCTACCTTTTTTATTTGGGAAGCATAACCTATAAAACTATTGCAATTAGTTTCTAATTGTAATATGGAAAAATGAAAAACTTAATATACAAAATAAGATTCAGTCTTACATATTTATTATTACTGAATTTGTGTCTTTGGTTTTTGGTTAGGGGAGTGACAAGTACCCAAGAACATTAATATTATAAATTATTTATTTTAATTCACTTTGCAAATAATTAAAGTCCCTCAAGGCTACGGTAATCTTGGTTCCAGTGTAAGATGAGGCAACTTGGCTGCTTTTTTTTTTTAGTCTCCGAGTTGTGTCCTTGTTCACAACTGTCATATATCCAGAGCTAAATCTGATTTGCATTAGACTCCAAAATTTTCCTTCAACTTGTTGCTTATATTATCCTATCTAGCAGAAAGAACAAAATGAAGCAATTTATTTGCCAGGTTGACTGTTGATCATGATTAGATTACTATAGTAGGATACAGGAGACAATCTTTAAATCCTCATTCAATAGTAAAGCTCACTGAGTGACTTTAGGTCAAAGATTTCTTGCATTCTTATAAGGTTATAATGAAAATAAAAAAGGGCAGGTCAAAGTTCAGTTGGTGACATGTCAATCAGTATGGTGCCTTCAACATCTGAAGGAAGATGTCGGGAGACCTAGGTTTAGGAAATGGTTTTACCATTGAGGAATTTTCTGAGGAATTTTCATAATTTCTCAGTCTAGGGGTCGGTAAAATGAGGGCCCAGATTGTTGGGGGCAATATGCTGACTCTGTAAACCACTTAGAGAGGGCTATAAAGCACTATGAAGCAATATATAAGTCTAAGTGCTATTGCTATTGCTAGTTTGAAGCTCTTGGGATTTCCTGGTAATATCCCACCCCAGTATTTTGAGATTAACCTTGATTAGGTAGATGCTGCCCTTACTACAACTTTTAGTCTGTGGTTTTTGATTACGTTTGTATTACTTTTTTGTGCAGGACAGAGCAAATGGGATTTCTCCCCATGTTTTATCATTGCAGCACTATCCTTGTAAGCTAAGGTGAAAATTAATCTGACTGAAATTCACAAAGGGGGCTCCATCTGTATTGTCCAGTATAGAACTGCTATTTTCTGGATTCTTAATATGTGACAGCCAGTATTTGCGTTATTTTTTTTTAAAAAGATAGTAAGCATTGTTGAAGAAAAAATGCTCATTACTACAATCATGTCTGGCATAATGAAAACTGAAAGGATTATTCTAAAATATTTAATGCAATGCAATATTTAGGTACCATTATAGGGCACCTAAAAAGTCAGTCCATAATATCTTTCTATTTAATTGGGCAGGAGAGGAAAGGAAAGGTGCTTTGGAGAATATGGAAATCCCAAATTGTTCAAAGTGGTGTGCCTCTGCAGCATACCACTACTTCTTGCATGGTATCACTTTCGATGAGATTCTGTGCCTTTTAAATGTTTCCAGAAATAGCCTGGGATGTTGTGCTATTTAAATGTTGCCAGAAATATTCAGGTATACACAATATCATTCCAAATAATGCTACCAAATAATGCTACATATAGACCTTAATCATGAATATAATCAGATTTGTATGTAGGAAGTTCAATCTGAATGAAAGTTCTGACATGCTGCTTCCATAATAATTGTAGTAGATGGAGAAAGACAAAAGAGTGCTACACCATAAATTTTACTGAGGTACTGAAATTTTTAAGTTTGCCACTTTGTACTAATTTAAAACTGAAGAGTAGCTATTGATGCTTTAAATCAAGCACAAACAATTTTGTTCCAATTTTTGTGCCCATCCTGCTTAAACATTAACTTCATAGAGAATAGAGAAGTGAATTCCACTAATTTTTGGCTAACATCATGGAGACAGGGAGAATAGCAGGATTCATAGGAAAGGAAAATTCTAAGAAAGCTGTCCTCTTTCATTGATGCTGTTCAGTTCTGAGTTTTATCTCCCATTTATTCAATCTGTGGTTACAGAAAGAAAGATGAAAGGAAAAGAAAAACCATATTGTGTTATTGTTTAAAAGCCTACTAAAAGAAAAGGAAAGGAGAGTACCCTATATACTCGAATATAAGCCGAGTTTTTCAGCACGTTTTTCAGGCTGAAAAAGCCTCCCTTGGCTTATATTCGAGTCACGAAAAAAATGCCTTTTTAAAAGAAAACAAATGAGTAGACCCCTGTCTGCAAAAATAGAAAACACAGCCCCTTTCAGCGTCAGTATAGGTTAATTATCGTAAGTTGATTTGAAGAGCCTCCCGACACTCAGCTGATTTGCTCTCAGCTGTTTTACCGGGGCTCTGTTGCTAGCTAGCTGCAAAGAGGTAAATTGCTGGAGCATTTTCCCTCCCCCTCCCAGCTATGCTAAAAAAGCGAAACTGAAACTACAGCAGGGTCTTTGCTGCAAGTGACAAAATGAGGCAGAGAGAGATTTCTTTTTCTTTTGCTTGCAACGTTGGAAAGGCAGATTTCTTTTTCCTCATCAAAAAAAGTAGGTGCAAACAATGGGAAATTCATGGCAAATGGCAAAAGAGGAGAGTTCAAGATTTTAAAAAACAAAAGAAAAAGCTCTATTTAACTAGGGAATTGTAATAATTGAGATACTATTAATTGTATATTGTGTTGAAAGCAGAAATGGTTAAGTTGTGGTTTGGAAGAATATATGGGGGAAATTATTTGGTTTATTATTATTGGTAAATATAATTCTGGTAATTGATTTGTAAGAAATTGGATTGCATGGAAATAATTGGAATATTCATGTTCAAATTGATTAATATACAAAAAAGATAGTTATATAACTAATTGATTTATATTAACATGTTGAATTTGTATTGAACAACTGTAATATTACATAATTAACCAATGTGAGGATGGATATAAAAATAGATGACAATGGGAAGGGGTATAATATAGAATAGAAGTGAAAAATTGAATTTGATTAAGATTAGAGATGAGGATGAAGGGTAATATTGGTTTTTTTAAAAAATAGATGAGGAATAAATATGGCAAAAAGGAAATATAGAAATTGTAAATTTAAGTGAAATGACTGAACACTGTTTAAATTTGTGAACCGGCCAAATACTCTGTTCAAAGAAAATACATTGTAGTTTGTATGTGTGTTTCTAATTATTGCTATTTATTCATATTTGTTCTCTTTTATTCTTTAAAGTTTAACAATTCATTCTTTATCTTAATATCTTTATATTTGTTTGGGGTTGGTTTTCTTCCCTTTCATCTTTTTTACTGTATAGCAATCTTTCTCCTCAAACCCACCTCTCTCTTTGAGGAAGGGGGGAGAAAGAGAATGAGAGAGTGAGTGGAGGAGAGAGAGAGAGAAAGAGGGGGAGAGAGAAAGAATGAGAAAGAGAGAAATGGTAATAAGATAAGGCAAAAATGTAAAATGTGAGGACAGTCATAAGTTCGAGGACTGGTCACAAGTGCGAGGACCAGTCAAAAGTTACTTTTTCAGCCCTCTGAATAGTACATATGCACAAAAGGACTACCCAGAGGGCTGAGAAAAGTGATTTCTGACAGGTCCTCGCACTTTTGACCGGTCTTCGCACTTATGACTGGTCATCATTTATGCCCATTGTAGCATTCTTAACAACCATGTCACTCATTTCACAGCTGCTTCTCTTCACCATGGTGATAAGATAGGGCAAAAACGTAAAATGTGAGAACAGTCGTAAGTTCGAGGACTGGTCACAAGTGCGAGGACCAGTCAAAAATAACTTTTTCAGCCCTCTGAGTAGTCCATATGCACAAAAGGACTACCCAGAGGGCTGAAAAAAGTGATTTCTGACAGGTCCTCGCACTTTTGACCAGTCTTTTTTTATTTTGAAATTTACCAGTGGCCGCTGCATTTCCCACCCCCGGCTTATACTCAAGTCAATAAGTTTTCCAGTTTTTTGTGGTAAAATTGGGGGTCTCGGCTTATATTCAGGTTGGCTTATACTCGAGTATATATGGGTAAGCAATTAGGATATTTTACCCAGGGTAGAGTATTTCTCTTCCTAGATCAGAATTTGGCTTTTGATTTCAAAGGTACCAGAGCAGAATTTAGTCTTGGCCAGAGATGTAAGATTATCCTGATCAGCCAGCCATAGTTGAATATAGAAAGATCTGTATGTCCCAAGAAATCCACTAAAAGAGGAACGAAAGACCTGTTCATAATATCTATGTGGAAAAGTGAGTTTAATAAAACATATAATAAAATTAAAGGATTCACTTGTCAGAAAGTTTGGAACTCAAATCACTACAGCAAAAAAGTGGCTATTTCCTAACTTACATGCCTGGCTAATGCCCAAATATCTGTGGTGATACTCTTTGTAATCAATTATGAGTGTGTTAGTCTTCTGTTAGCATAATGGATTCAAATGTGTGAAGTTCTCTTATGTATCTTCTTCATGTATTTTTAAACTTTGATTTTCTTCCATATTCATTCAACTTATATTTTAACAAAATGTAGCTAATTTATTATTTTGATATTCTTGAAATCTACTTCTCTGTGTTTTATCATTTTGAAATCGTTTTGATCCTACTTGTTTCTGCTTATCATTTTGTATTGCTTTATTTGAAACTGAATATTTCAGTTATTTTACTGACAATAAAGCATAATTTTTATTATGCTTTGTTTTTTTGTTAAGTAAAATACAGTCAGTTGTTTTCATAGAAATTGGAGCAGAAATCCCTTTTTAACTGTCTGGATCATGCCATTTTCAATGAACATAAAAATTAAAATCCATTATGGTAGTTGTTTTTATGGCAAAGAAAAAGGTGTGTAATTTAAATTATTTAAACTGTTTGATTTGCCCCTGAACAATGAATGAATAAACAAATACAGACCTATTTAAACATTTCTTAGATCACACCATTTTGTACCCATTTTGATATATCTACCTATTATCTTTTACATTTTATTTTTTGCTACTTATTCTATATCATGACTAAAACTATATTGGTAAATTGGAAACATATTAGAGAGAAGAAGGGAAGACAAACTAAAGAATTGAGTAATCAAGTAGATGGAGCAAAAATTTATGGCAACGGAATTAATAAACTCCAAAAGCACAATTAAATGACAAAATAGATGCTGCATAATAACAAAACTTTTGAATTTCATACTGTAAGGTCCCAAAATACACTTGAGTCACTAGAATGCCAAAGAGAGTGACTCAAGACGAGGCTTGCAAAAAAACAGATTTTATTTATGGCCAAAAACAAAATACTGGGTGGAACTATATCCAGAACATATAGATACAATGCATGCGAGGAGATAGCCACACCTTGGGAAAGGTATGGCGTCCTTTTATACCCTCAGAGACGTCAGTTTAGTACCCAATTCTGGCCTCCCAGTTTAGGCCCGTGCATTCCTTGTTGCCCTGCAAGGGGGAATAGAAACTTCCCAATTAGTAATCCTTAAGCATTTCTTTGTTTACTCAATTGGCCACTTTGGCCTCCTGACTCTGGAAAGCAGGAGTTTATCCAGATCAAACATAAATTAGGATTGAGGTGTAAATTATCCCTTTGTTGGTGGCTGTAGTTTCAACTGAGATACCATGCTCTTAGATAGCACAAGGAAAAACAGGGAGAAGATTGATATGGGTTCAGGTCAAATGGCAGGGATTTATGTTTGACAAATACCAGATGCATTACAGAGGCCTAATAACAGAATGTTTGTTACAGGAGATACAAATATAAAGACATAATATGTGTGATACAAATACAAAGGCAAATATACAGAATCTAGTATACCAGTATATCATATTCTAGTATTTATTATATCCTTATTATTGTTTCCCTTTCAATACTTTCAATACTTTGACACAAACACTTGAGGAGCAAATACTTTTATACTAAATGATCCTGAACTTTTTAAAATGGGTAATATCATGTAATTATTGTTTGCTTTTACTATTCTGCAAAATGGAAAAATAACATTCCAAAGATTGCTAGTATTAGACCTTATGAGAGTATATTCTTCAGAATATTAAGATTCTGCTGCTTTTCTGTGATATTATACATTTCTTGTATCTTAGACACATAACACCAGAGAGATTTTATGTGGAAGCTTGTGATGATGGAGCAGATGATGTACTTACCATTGACAGAGTGTCCACAGAAATTACTCTTACAGGTATCTTTTAATTTTCTAATGCGGCATTCTTATTTGTAGAAAAAAAATCTAAAACATCAGTGTAATGTTAATATGAAAATTCCTTGTTCATTTTCATTCACAATAGCATATTTCCCCCCCAAATTCTTAGTTACTTATTTTCATTTATCTGCACAATGTGAAAATGCAAATTTCATCAAAATTATAGAAGCTAATGTACTACTACACATTAAGCACTGCAGGTAATATTTAAGGCAGGAAGAAGTAATATACTAAGCTTGTGCATATCAGGAGGGAAAGCACTCCTTTGTAGAGTTAGCTACATGTGGATCTGCTAGGCACATTTTACTGCAAAAAGGATATGAGATGTGTGTTTTGTTGAATTGGTTTTGACACTTCAATTGTGTTTTTGCTTTCCACAGAGATTCAGCTAGAAATCTCTGAAATAATAATGACCCAGGGCTGAATAATAAGTCCAGACTTCTATGAAAAGGACTTTTTAATTAGTTTAATTACTGGCAGGAAATTCTGGCTGCTACATAACCCATGTTGTATGTAGAAGGTTGATTTAGATAATTCCAATTTACATTCTTTAATATTGGCGTTTTAATTATCTTATTTATTCCCCTGGTTGTTTTCTGCTTTCAATTAGTGCTCCAGGGTAATTATCTTATATAGTTCAAAAAACAGCCACGCAAAATCTTTCACAGAGAAGACGTGAGTTTTGATCTGGATGTTTCATACTAAATATACACTCATTTAAATCAGGGATGTTAATAATTATTAATTTAATTTCCACAGGTTACTTTGAGTCCACTGTAAAGTCTGATTATGATGTAGTACTAATATCAGTTGGGGGACGTGGTGGCTCAGTGGCTAAGATGCTGAGCTTGTCAATCAGAAGGTCAGGAGTTCAGTGGTTCGAATCCCTAGTGCTGCGTAATGGAGTGAGCTCCCGTTACTTGTCCCAGCTTCTGCCAACCTAGCAGTTTGAAAGCACGTAAAAAATGCAAGTAGAAAAATAGGGACCACTTTGGTGGGAAGGTAACAGCGTTTTGTGCGCCTTCAGTGTCGAGTCATGCCAGCCACATGACCACGGAGACGTCTTCGGCCAGTGCTGGCTCTTTGGCTTAGAAACGGAGATTCTAAGCACCGCCCCTAGAGCACCATCCCTAGAGCCAGAAACAACTAGCACACGTGTGGGGGAACCTTTACCTTACTGATATCAGTTACTATTAAATGAAGTGTTAATTTTGAAATTTTAACCTGGTAAATAAAAATATATGATATGTATGTGACATGTTAAAACGCTTTGTACTCCTTTTTATTTTTAAAGCCCAATTTTAATAAAATATGTTAATTATTACATACATAGTGTAATTTAAACAGTGTTCTTGCAATATTTCATATGACAGTTCATGCTGTTTTTCTTTTACAGTTAAAAAAGATGTTCCACCTTCAGCTATTACCAGGCAAATATGTGGTATTTTGGGAACAATCCGTCTAGTGGCAGGTATGAGGCTTTCAGAAGAAGTGAAATAAAATTACAATCAGAAAATTGAAAACTTATTATTTTACCTTATTAAAGTTATCCTCCTCCAATCCAGTAAGGGACAGGGCTTATTTACTGAGGTTATGAGGGGGGAAGAGCAAAAAGAAGACTTACTTGCAGAGTCCATTATTCTTTATAAGTCCTTTTTTTTTGTTTGTTTCCTCCTGACCGTAATTCCAATTTATGCCTTCTTTTCTTTTCAATACATTTTTTGTTTTTGCTGCTGGCCTTTGTTTCTGCATCCTTGGATGGTTTTTTAAAAAAGAAAAAAAATGTAAAACATACTCCCATAGCATCGACAAGTGCTGATAAGTTCTGGAACTCATAATTTAAAATCTAAATTCTATGTAATCCTAAATCTAAAAACCTAAAATTATTGCTCCTAAGAAAGAAAACTAATTTAACTAATTTATAGATATTATTAAATAAAAATAAACTATTTTACAGCCATATAAAAGTAGCTGTTATAGGAGGATAAGGAACTCACTAAAAAGGCGGTTACACGGCAGCCATCTTCCCCATGCAATTCAATTTTACTACTTTAATAGTAGTAGACCCTCTTATGAAAGTCATGTTGCATGAAATCAGTATATCCTACTATGGGTTAAGTTACAGCAGTATAGCTTTTTATACACATAGGGGAATACTTTATTTGCTGACTTCTGAATTGCCAAACAGATTAGAACAGGGTTGTGCAATTTTTATATCTCTGAATATCATACTATAAACAAGGTAGACTCATATCAGAAAGGTAAAAGTGGACATTAATTTTAACATTACAAAGAAAAGGGCGTTGTTTGAAAAAATGATATAGAGCAGGGGTCCTCAAACTACAGCCCATAGGCTGGATATGGCCCACCAAAGCAATTAATCTAGCCTACACAGGGCCATGAGGCTTCCCCACCCACATCGCCCCACTTCCCCGCCGGCCTTCAGCTGAGCATGGGCCTTACTTTTGTGGGCAGCCGCAGTAAGCAGAGTGGTGCAAGCCCCGTGGGCTGCAACTGGAAGGCCAAAAGCACAGGAGGGAAATCCGCTCTGGGCCAAAGGAGTGTCTCAGGGAGGTGGGTGGACACAGCAAGGCTCAGCCGTTTTTCGGGCCCTGCTCTGGGCTGGGCAGTGATTTAGCTTTCCCGGCTGCCTGCAACTCCTGATCCCTGCCTGCTCTTCCTGGGGTTGGTGGCAGAAAGAAAGGCGAGCATTGCTGCTCGTCCCCCCACCCCAGCCTACGTCTCACCCCCCGCCAGGACTCACCGCAGCTGTTGGGCATTCTTGCTGTGGCTGCCAGCGGCCAGGGAGCACAAGGCTGCACAGCCTGCATCAGTCCTCCGCCAGCTGACTTCCCCTGTTAGCCTTCGGCTGAGCGCAGACCTTAGTTTCTCAGGCAGCTGCAGTGAGCAGAGTGGTGCAAGCCCCACAGGCTGGAACTGGAAGGTAAGGCCAATAGCAGGGAAGGGAAAATCTGCCCTGGTCCTGCTGCACTCAGGCAAAAGGCTGCCTCATGGTGGGCTGTGGCCGGTGAGCTTCAGCCACCTTTCGGGCCTGCCTCTTGGCTTCCGCGGGGCCTCTGGGTGCCTGTTACATGCTTGCCCTTCCTTCTGCCTTGGGCCCCGCATCCAGCCCACGACTGGGAGACACGTCACCCAGTGCAGCACTCTCCCCTAAGGGCTGCCTGCTTGTCCACCTGCTGGCTGGACTGGCCCAGAAGCAGCGCATCATCTTGCGCCCGTCCTTGGCCTCTGACCACTGGCTTGACAAAGCAGAGGCTGCTGATTGGAGCGAGGGGAACCACAGTGCTGAGCTCCCACGGCTGCAAGTGCCAAGTTGCCGTGGTTGCAAGTGCCAAGTTGTAGCTAGAATTGGAAGAAAAGGCTGCACGGCTGTGGCGGAAAGAACCCGAGCAACACCCAGCAGCTTGGATTAGAAAGTGTGAACGAGTCGGCGGCTGCTCTTGCCAGTAACTGAGTCCACTGCGCCAATTTGCACCTTACTCAAATTGGCACGGTAGGTTCAGTTACTGGTGACAGCAGCAGCCACCTCACTCATGCCTTCTCATCCAAGCTGCCAGGTGTTGCTCCGGTTCTTTCTGCCACAGCCATGCAGCCTTTTCTTCCAATTCAAGTCTTGGCACTTGCAACCACGGCAACCCGGCACTGCGGTTCCCTTTGCTCCAACCAGCAGCCTCTGCTCATATCAAGAATCCGGCAGCCGGGCAGGTGGTGGCCAAGGACGGGCGCAAGGTGACCTGCCGCTTCCAGGCCAGTTTTGGCAGGGACTGGAGAGCCGCCTGGGGACGGCTCGCCCAAGAAAACTCTGGCAGTGCCTTGCAGATTTTATCTGTTGGCTGGCCTCCCACGTAATCC
The DNA here is from genome assembly GCA_012654045.1 of Ptyas mucosa. Classification (NCBI taxonomy): domain Eukaryota; kingdom Metazoa; phylum Chordata; class Lepidosauria; order Squamata; family Colubridae; genus Ptyas; species Ptyas mucosa. The sequence goes on along the minus strand of WNWU01013587.1, from coordinate 3,131,365 downwards.
TCCTCCTCCTCCTCCTCTCCCCTTTCTGCAGTGTCCTGTTTTTCTAAACACCCGGGCTGGGCAGCAATTCCTAGGGAAGCGCCCCGACCAAGGAGGCTCAGACTGTATCCTGCGGCTTGGCCACCACATAAATTGTTCCCACTCCTTTCAAAATGCCACCTGGTGTTTCCCTCGGGCAGGCAGGGCCAGCTTGCAGCTCTTCTGAGAACCAGGGGAGGGGAGGCAGGCGCTTCAGTGGACGAGACTGGCTTTGGTTGCTCGTTCTGCTGCGCCCCTGAATGATTGGCTTCATGGGCGCTCTGACTGCCAGGGGAATCAAAGTGGTGAAGTGCTGCCTTCTGCTGGCCCTCTGTCCCCGGGCGGAGCTCCAGGTGGAAGGGCTTGCTTTGACCCTGGGCTGGAGTGGTGAAGAGGCAACAGCATGAAAGGAAGCGGCATGACTGGAGGCCCAGCTGCTGCAGCCTGCAAGAAAATCACCATCTTTGGCGCCACCGGCATGACAGCCCTGGCCACCCTGGCACAAGCCCTGGAGGCGGTTGAGGCAGGGCCGGTGGCATTGGCCCGGGGGGCAAAACAAACAGGGGACCCATGAAGGTGTGCGAAAGGACGTGCTCAGGACGCGGCTGCTTCTCCGGAAAAAGCGGTGTAGCTGCTGACAATTGGGGAGAGTACCGAAGGAGCAGCTCCTTGCACTGTGGCTGCTGCAATGAATATGAGAAGCCCAGCCAATATTTTGAGCACGGTTAACATCTCCAGCCGAATGAGCTTAGGCCACCCTGTTACCATAACCAGCCCTTTGTCCATGACTTCTCCATTAACACTCACCACACTTGTCAATTTACCAACTCCAGTTACTGCCCCAGTGAACGTTGCACATCCAATTACTATCACCTCACCAATGAATCTCCTGACACCTAAGACATTAGCTGGCCCTTTAATTATAGCCATGAGACCTGTGGAAAGCATACCTTTCCTTCACCAGGCATTGCCAACCTCTCCCCTCTGGTAAAAAAAAAAATAGAGCAAAAACTTCATCCAGTATTAAAAAGAAGAATGGAAAAGGGTTTATTGTTTAAGGGACTGCTAAATTGGCAAAATAGACTGGTAAATTGGCCATGCCCACCCAGTCACATGATGACCTCACCACGCCCACCTGCCTGGTCTGGCCCCCCAACAGTCTGAGGGACCGTGAATTGGCCCCTCTTTAAAAAGTTTGAGGAACCCTGACATAGAGGAAGAGAAAGGCACTAAACATACTTCCTTTGGGAGAAAAGAAGAGGAGATGTAGCAGATTTTGAAAATGGTCCAGTGAGGAAGGTTAAGGAGAAAAGAGTGAGGAATCAGTTTACAGATTAACAGAGTTGGAAGGGACTTTGTAGGTAATCTAGTCCAACACCTCCACCCAAGCAGGAGACCCTACACCATTTCTGACAAATGGCAGTCCAATCTCTTCTTGAAAGTCTCAATCAGAGTGACATGGTGGCACTAACCAAATTTAGGGGGAAATGCAGCATTTCCCTGGGTTCTGGTAACCTGTATGCAGGCTATAGCCCCTAAGTTGTGTATCCATTGATAAAAATGTATAAAAATTTTTCCATTTAGGGCTTTAGAAATCTGGAATGTTAGCAATTCAGTAGAACCTCAGTTTGTGAATATATATTTGGCGTAGGAAATCCTTTGGGTAAAAGAAAATTATAGTTCTTAATACAGGGAGTCCTCAACAATTTAGCCCAAAATTTCTGTTGTTAAGACATTTGTTAAGTGAGTTTTGCCCCATTTTACGCCCTTTCTTGTCACAGTTGTTAAGTGAATCATCACTTAACATTAAATTAGCAACAAAATTGTTAAGTGAATCTGGCTTCCCTATTGATTCAAAAGGTCAAAAAAGGTGATCACATGACCACAGGATATTGAAACTATAAATATGAACCAATTACCAAAGATCTGAATTTTGATCACATGACCAAGGAGATACTGCAACGGTCATAAGTGTGAAAAATGGTCATAAGCCACTTTTTCAGTGTTGTGGTAACTGAATGCTCAGTAAATGAATTGTAAGTTAAGGAGTACCTGTAATGTATCTGCTTCAAGGAAGAGTGTGTGTGATGTAACAAATATGGTAATAACAGTATGAATAATGTGGAGAACTAAGGGAGAAATGAGTTTTACTCCCTCTGTCCATTCTTCTCTGTCTTTTTCTTTTTCTTTTACAAAAAAGAGACATAAAAGAACAGTAATCAGAGCTGACCCACATTTTGTTACTTTACAGGCACCTACCTTATTGTAATAACAAGAAAGAGAAAAGTAGGTGAATGTTTCAATCATGTAGTCTGGAAAGCAATTGATTTTGACATCCTCTCTTACAAAAAGACAATGCTACATTTAACTGATATTCAGGTATGAGTTAATATGTTTTGAATGTTTCAGAAATTTCCTGTGGACATATAAAATAAATGAAAATATTTAATCCCTTAAATCTATAAGAACATGATTACTTCTAAGTTGAAGATATAATTTCTCTGAAATTCAGCAGCTAATCCATTAATTGGGTTTCAAAATGCCTCATGAGAGTAGATTTTTCCAATGCCATTTGAAATGCTTTATAGACTAAAATTCTGTGCCATATATAGGAATTTTCATCATAATATTTTTTAATATGTGTGATTTGTGTGATTTTTGGATCTTGAACAGTTTCAAAGCCATTCCAAAATGACCGTTTTGTAGTTTTAACTGAAAAGGCTTTTTTACTTTAGCATTATACAAGATAGCTCTGACATACAATCAGAACTGAGCCCAAAATTTCTGTTGCTAAACGACACAGTTGTTAACTGAGTTTTGCCCTATTTTATGACCTTTCTTGTCATAGTTATTAAATGAATCACTGTTGATAAATTAGTAACATGGTTGTTAAGTGAATCTGCCTTCGCTATTGATTTTGCTTGCACAGAAGATGATCTAGGGACACTGCAACCCTCATAAATATGAATCAGTTGCAAGCATCTGAATTTTGATCACATGACCATGGGAATGCTGTAATGGTTGTAAGTGTGAAAAATGGTCACAAGTCACTTTTTTCAGTGCTGTTGTAACTTCGAACGGTCACTAAATAAATGGATGTAAGTCAATTTTTTTAATTTAGATTTTTAGCATTACTTTTAAATTAAGCATGTTAGCTTGCTAATTTGTGAGTGTCTGTATGTATGAGGGAAAGGCTAGAAATTAGGAGACTAGGAGTTCTAGACCCACCTTAGTCATGAAAGCCAGCTAGATAACTTTGAGCCAGTCTCTCTGTCTCAGCCCAGCCCACTTAACAGAATTGTTGTAGAGTGAAAATTGGGGAAGAGCAAGTATTAGGTATGTTCACCACCTTGAATTATTTATAAGAATAATAAAGAAGTATATGATCTGGTATGATTATATTTTTAGTTTTTCTGAAGTTACGCATTTCTTTAATGACCTTCATTATAAATGGAGCTGGATTATATTGTAATGTGGGAATGCTGTATTTCTGCCTGCCCAAGAAAAGAAAAACTTTCAAAGATTTTCTGCTATAATGCTTCATCAAATTTTATGAACTCTTAGTAACAAAAGGGACAAGGATAAATAAATAACAATTCTTTTTCATTTATCAGTTACAAGATAATAAAGCCTTCTTAGCAATGATTAGTCATATATTGAGTGTGGATGGATTTTATTTTTCTACAACATATGACTTGACACATACCTTGCAACGATTGGCCAATACCAGTCCAGAGTTTCAAGAAATGAGTTTGCTAGAGAGGGTAAGAATATTTCTTTCAAAATTTTTAGAAAAAACAAGACATTATATACAGAGAAAATGTGTGTGTGTGGTGAGTTGGCTCTTTGTTTTTAAACTGCCAGTGAGATAGTTTTAATGTTTAATGTCATAGTGACCAAGGTATAATGTTTCAACAAAGCCTGATGGTTTTTAAATTGTCTGTTCAATATTTCTGTGAATTCAGTGTTTGTTTTTTAACTCCATATTCTTAGTCGTCTTGTGCATTTTTTAAATGTATATTTCTGGAAAAATTGGGTTAGTTTCTTATTTAGTCATCCTTGGAGATCAATTGAAATCTTATGTCATTTTTCCACTAATAAAACTGCTTCTATTAGTGGGATTGGAAAGAAGTCATGGTGTCTTCCCAGAAACCTATATCCTTCCTTCAGATCTGCTCCATAATATTTAGAAGGCAATCTGAAGAATATTTGGAATGGGAAGCTGCAGGAAGAAGAAAAAAGTCCACTCCCTTATAGGATTTTATCATATATTAAATCATGATTTGCTTTGTTTCCGGTAGCTTTCTATAATTCTGCTCTAAAATCTAAATCTAGTCCAAACTTGGTTTTTAATTGTATCTCTGTTTTTACAGGCAGACCCACGGTTTGTATGGAATGGACACCTTCTTAGAGAACTTGCTGCTCAACCTGAGGTAGTTAGCATATGGCTCATTGACAATTTTCATGAGACTCAAGATTAGAGGAAAAGATGGGCTGAAGCAATACAGTGTGCTTATTTATACTAGCTTTATCAATCAATTATGCTTAGTATAAAAGTCATTTTTAAAACTTTGAGGCTAGGATCTCCATGCACCCAAAGTCATTCGGTCTTGGCAGGGTTCAGTCGAAGTATATTGTCCTCTAGGCAGCCCACACAACCTCCAGGCAATGTGGGAGGCCTGGATGGAGGACAATACATTTTGACTGAACCCTGCCAAGACCAATTGACTTTGGGTGCATGGAGCCCCAAGATTAGAGACTTTGACATCTTTAGTTCTGGATGAGATAAATCTGGTGCACAACATGGGGATTCTCCTGGGCTTGCGACTCCTGTTCAAAGAGCAGAGGACACTCACATCTAGGAGAGGATTTGAATAACTTCAGGTTATAAGCCAGTTGCGGCCACTCCTGGATCAGGAGTCCCTGGACTCAGTCATTCAAGCCTTAGTCATCTCATGTTTGGACTATTGCAATGCATTCTCTATGGAGCTACCATTGAAGCGTATTTGGAAGCTACAGCTAGTTCAGAGTGCAGCAGCACAGAAACTTTTGCAGCCTAAGGGTACCCCATATAACATTACTGCTCCATGAGTTGCATTGGCTGCTGGTTTGCTTTGGGGTGAAATTCAAGGTATTGGTAATCCCTTTTAAAGCCCTTCATGACATGGGTCCAGGCTACTTGAGGAACTGTTTTATCCCACTGGGATTGGCCCACTCCACCCATGCTGGCAGAGGAGGTGTGTTGCAGACCCCATTGGCCAGGATATTCAGGTTGGTGGGGTCCAGTAGAAGAGCCTTCTCTGGCGTTGCTCCTGACCTATGGAACATCTTGCCCCTGGAGTGAGTTGGCTCCTACCCTTCTGACCTTCTGCAAGTGCTTGAAGATCTGATTCTGCTAGTTGGCTTGGGGCTTCAAAGGGGGGGGGAGTGTCTTCCCATTGGAGTGGTTGCTAGAGTAATAATAGATCCTACCTTCCCCTATGTATCGTATGCCCATCCTCCCATCTTTTAGCTAGGGTTGTGTATTGTATTTTTATAGTATTTTATATGTCTAGTTTTATCTTTTTAATATTGTAAACTGCCCAGAGTTACCCTTTGGTAAGATAGGTGGCCAATAAATTTAATAAATAAAAAAATAATAAAATAAAAAATTATCAGAAGATTTCATGAAAAGCATCAAATCTGGCCAACTTGCTCTCAAATTTCCATAACAGATTATGTAACATAAATAACTTAAGCTTTGGAGAAGTTTCTCTTTTAAGCTGTACCTACTAAATTAGATTTCTGAGAGCTATCTGTTCTTCAACAAAGAGACGAAGTTTCCCTAATCACTCAGAAATAGAATTCTTATCTGCATTCACCTTCAAATTGAAAATGATAAACTCAGTTATTCAGTACTTCAGTTCTGGGGTAATTGTAATGGAGAGAATTCATGACCAAAGAGTCATTGGCAAGTGGGCTACCTCAAAATTGAAAGGAAGGATGGATGAGAGATGAAAATGGGTCAGATTCTTTAAATATATTAACTTTCCTGTTTTTAGCTCCATAGATTTGCAGTTCCAGTTATGCATGGTTGTATCCTTTTGCTTGCCTGGCATAGAAACTCAATGTGGGTATGAGGGATTGCTCTTGGACAGATTCCAGTAAATGGTTAGAGAAATAGAGAAAGAGAGAAATATCTTGACAATTTGTAGGTGAAAATTCAGAACTAAACATATTTTTAGTCCTACTTCACAAGATTGCTACTCAAGGAAAATTTGGAAAAAGAGTGCTATGCATACTTCTTGGACAACTGGAGGAAAGGCAGCATATAAATTAAATAAATAAACAGATACACGTCTTAACATATTTCATATTTGCTTACTTTAAACAGACTATCTTCCTATTATGAGGTCCATTAGTCTTGATCCTTCAGCTGTCAGACCTGAGCCTTTTTCATTTTAATGTAATATTTTTGTCTATTGGACCTATGTTATTGGTTAGGCTTATTTAACATATATATGAATTCTTTGTGGTACATAGAATCACTTGTTTTATGAGATGGGTGGCTATATAAATTTGAGAAATAAATAAATAAAAATTAAAGGATAATGACTTCACTTGCAGAAATGTAATAAGCAGTTTTCTTTCCTAATTCAATTCTTTCTTATTTGTTGACCTCTTTCTTCAGTATGTATTAATTATTTGGAACTAGTAAGAAACACCATATTTCTTTCTTATTAAATTGAAAATGGGTGAAAAATGCATCTCTCTCCCTACTTCTTTTTAGGATATTTTTTCTAGTTATACTATGTTGAGCATTCTATACTGGAATACAGAAAAATACTGTGTATATATATATATGTATGTATGTGTGTGTGTGTGTGTGTATAAATATATAGATATAGATATATATATATAAATACATTATATATATAATGTATTAAAACAATACATTACATTTTTTCAGTAAGTGTTAACTTGTATTCCTTAATTGCTGTTTTACACCAGTTATTATTATGCATACTAGTTCCATTAACGGTAAATACTTTGACTGGATCCTAATTTCTCGAAGAAGCTGTTTCAGAGCTGGTGTACGCTACTATGTGAGGGGTAAGATTTCTTTGTAATTGTTACATGAATATAAGCAAAAATTATACTTTGTGAGTTATTCTCTTAAATTGCTAGTCTTCTAGCAGTACTAAAAGAGATTTTGCTGGAGAATTCTTGTAGCACTTTTAATATTTGTGTTGATTTATTTTTTATTGGTTAAGGGTAAATGGCAAACTATTATAGATTGCTTTTAATAGTGTACACACACACACGCACACAGAGGCACACAGGCACAAAAACATTAATTTAAAATGTATTTAAAATGGAGTGAAGATTAGATTTGATATGAAAAACTACAATTTCAGATTTCTTTTTAACCAGGAAGACTAACATTATTGCTGAGCTCTTTGAAGGATAGGTGGAAAATAAAAATATATCAATGAACATCTTTCCTTTATATAAATGGATCTGAGGGAAGGATAGGAAGGATAAGAACTTCCATTCATCTGTTGCAGAAGAGGCATTCAAGTATATTTAGTGATCTTTATTTTTCTTTGAAACCCCTTCTGTGGACCTGCCACAGTTATCTCATTTCTTTTCTCAGTTTCTTTCCAAAGTGGCATGCCTGGAAGTCAGTTTTACAGTTCTCTGGTTTTTTATTATCATTTTACATGTATAATTGGTAGAGAAGTATTTCCCTTTGTGACTACTTAAACCATAAGCTACTTAAAAACATAGTTATGAAACAACAACTACATGCTATAACAGAAATAGGTTAGAATTACCATTTTAAAGAGTCCTATGAACTCTTTAGACAACTCTAAAAGTTGTCACAAAATGGCTTTCAACTAGGTTTGAAAGTAATAAGGCTTGTTCTATATTTTAAATGCTTCCTGTTTCATAGGTATTGATTCTGAAGGACATGCAGCTAACTTTGTAGAAACGGAACAAATTGTACATTATAATGGAAACAAAGCTTCTTTTGTCCAGGTAATTTTTATTATGCTGGGATGCTTGTCTAGTCTGTCTAATTTAATTCTTGCCTCTAACCTCTTAATACAGGCCTCTGCATTTTATCTTACAATAAATTGACGGGCGTTTCTGCTAATTTTGTGGTACATTTCACTTATTATTATCTTTGTTTTCCAGACACGAGGATCAATTCCCTTTTTCTGGTCACAGAGACCAAATCTCAAATATAAGCCAAAGCCACAGATCAGCAAAACAGTAAACCATGTGTGTATTTTCTATATTTTTTCCTGTCCTTCTGTAGGAGAGGTGTAATATACAGCATCCTTATATCTATGCAAACTGCCTTAAGTTAGTTGCTTAAACAATATATAACTTCAGGCTGCAGTTTCCCACCTTTATATGGCTCACTGTGTCAACATGAAAAACCTATGAAATATCCTGCAAACCAGGAGTTTGCAGTGTCAGACCTGCAACAGCATGGCATGCTAGTCTTTCTTGAAGATGATGTTGCAGTTCTCCAAAATTAAATAAATATTATTTTCTTAAAAGATGTTGAAATTTCATGAGATTGCTGGCTCTCATTATGTATGTGTATATTCATTATGTATGTGTATGTGTACGTGTACGTGTACGTGTACGTGTACGTGCACATGTATGGTTTTTTTCTTAATATAAAATGCAAATTTTAAATTACTACATTTTACAAAGTAATATTTATACCAGAAAAAATACATTCTGTATTAAACTAGCTATGAAAGGCCACTGATGTACTTTGTTCTTTTATATTAAATTTTATATTTCAATACTAGTTTTTTAATATTGTGGTCTTTAGCTCCCTCTTGTGTCTAAAAAAATATTCTATCCATACTTCTGCAACCTTCAACATTAAATTTATCTTTTGCTCCCTCTTAATGTTAATGTTTTTTATTTTATTTTCATCAGTTTATTATTTGTAAATATACATCTTGAATGTTCATTTCTTCTCTTTTACCTTTTTTCTCCCTTTTATAATTTTATGTATATTTCTTTGTTTTTTGCATTTACTTACTTTTTAAAAAAATTTTAAAAACAAAACTTTATTCATTTATAAAACCATTTAAAACATACAAATTTCTCTTAATCAAGAGACAAACTTACCTATACAATACACAATTTCTAACTAATTTCCATTATATATACATAAATGCCAACATACCGTGGCATATTTCGTTTTCTATTTCTCTGACAGTGCTGTTTTTAATTATATTGATTTCTTCTAAATTCCGTCTCTACCCATTTCCCTTTCTCTGATTTATCCATTGATACCATCTATTCCATATTGTATAATATTTTGAGTCCTCCTTATCCTGTAACTCTAAAGTTAGTTTGTCCATTTCTGCACATGTGTAAATTTTTTGTATTAACTCCTGATCAGTTGGCATTCGATCTATTTTCCAAAATTGTGCTAATACTAATCTTGCTGCCGTAATTATATGGAGTATTAAGTATTTTATATCATTTCTAATATTCTTTTTAATCATGCCTAATAAAAAAATTTCAGGTTCTAATTCAATTTCATAACCTGTTATTTCGATTATCCATGTTTTTATCTTGTTCCAATATTTCTTAATTTCTGGGCAGAGCCACCAAGCGTGATAATAAGTTCCTTGTGCTTCTTTACATTTCCAACATGTCGGGTTTATGTTTGGGTACATTTTCGCTAATCTTGCGGGGGCCAGATGCCATCGATACCACATCTTATAATGATTTTCTTTGTAGGCCACCGATTTTGTCATGTTGTAGTTGTTTTCCCACGCTCTTTCCCATTCTTCCAGCTATATACTGTGGCCAATATTCCTCGCCCACGCTATCATCTGCCCTTTAACCAATTCTTCTGCCAAATCATATTCGAGTAGATATTTATATATTTTCGAAATTAATTTCCCTTCTTTAGATTCTAATAATTTGTCTAATCGATTTTGTTTTAAGTCTATTCCTCCCTCCTCCTGATCCTTCCTATATCTTGTTTTTATTTGTGAGTAGGGCCACCAGTCTATTGCTATTCCTTGTTCTTTTAGTTCTTCCCTAGTTTTTAATTTCCCCTGCATATCCAATACTTCTCTATATCTTAATATTTTTTGTTTTGATAGTATATTGGGGTGAGTAATTGCTTCTATTGTTGATAACCAACCAGGAATTTTTATGTAATGTTTATGTCAAATTTGTTGCCATGTATTAATTAAGGATTTTCTAATAGTATGGTTGTTGAAATGTTTATATATTTTATTTCCAGAATTCCAAATAAAAGCATGCCATCCCTTCATTAGATCATGTCCTTCCAGATTTAACAATCTTTGGTTCTCCAGGGTTATCCATTCCTTAATCCATAACAAGCTTGCTGCTTTATAATATTTTTGCCATGCCGGGAAACCAAATCCGCCTCTAATTCTGTCATCTTGTAATATGTTCAATTTTATTCTTGATTTTTTCCCTTCCCACACAAAATTTGTTGTTATTTTATCCAAATTATCAAAGAATTTTTTGTCTAATTTTATTGGTATCGTTTGGAAAAAATAAAGGAGTCTTGGAAGTATATTTGATTTTATCACTGCTATCCTCCCCAGTAAGGATAGTCTTAATTTCCCCCATTTATCCAAATCCTCTTTTATTTTCTGGACTAAAGGTTCATAATTATCCTGTTTTATTGTTACTGTTCTAGCTGTCAGATTTATCCCTAAGTATTTGACTTTTTTGACTACCTGTAATCCTGAATCTTTTATTAATTTCTCTACTTGTTTTGTTGTCATATTTTTTATTATCATATTCGTTTTTTCTTTATTAATTTTTAGGCCTGCTACTTTTCCAAAAGTTTCAATTTCTTTTATTAATTTGGGGGTTGTTTCTATTGGATCTTCTATGAAAAAAACAAGATCGTCCGCAAAGGCTTGGACCTTGTAATCTTCTCTCTTAATCTTTAATCCTTGTATTTCTTTATTTGCCCTAATTCTAATTAACAAATTTTCCAGCGTTAAGATAAAAAGTAGGGGCGATAGTGGGCATCCCTGCCTTACTCCTTTATTTATTCCAAAAAATTTTGTTGGTCCCTGTTTACCAAAATACATGCTTTTTGGTCCTGGTATATTGATGTTATCATTTTTGTAAATTTCTCACCAAAATTCATATTTTTAATTTGTTGTTTCATAAATTGCCAGTTTACTTGGTCAAACTCTTTTTGTGCATCCAGAAAGATCAGGGCCACCTGTCTCTCTGGATGCATCTCATAATATTCTAAAACATCCATCACCATCCTTAAATTATTTTTTATTTGTCTTGTGGGTAAAAAACCATTTTGGTCCTGATGTATTTTGTTATGTAGTATTTTTTTCAGCCTATTAGCAATTATACTCATAAAAATTTTGTAATCGGTGTTCAACAAAGAAATCGGTCTATAGTTTTTTATTAATGTGGCATCTGCCCCCTCTTTCGGTATTAGAGAGATGTACGCTTCTTTCCATGTGTTTGGTAATTTTGCCTCCATCAGGGCTTCATTATATACTTCTAATAATATTCCATTTAATAATTCTCCAAATGTTTTATAGAACTCCGTTGGTAGACCATCGGTCCCTGGAGTTTTATTATTTTTCTGTCTTTTCAGCGCTTCTTTTAATTCACCTGCCGTAATCTCCCTGTCTAATAACTCTTTTTCTTCCTCCGTTAATGTTTGTACTCCCTTTCCTTTTAAGTAATGTTCAATTTCCTCCGTTGTTACTATATCCTTCTCATAAAGTTTTTGGTAATATTGGAGTGTTATTTCCTTTTTCTTCTCTATACTTTGTTGGATCCTCCCCTCCTCATCTTGTAATTTCTGAATTATTCTTTTTTCTCTTTCCTTTCTCAGCCTGTATGCCAACCACCTCCCCGGTTTATTTGCGTGTTCGAAATAATTCTGCCTTATATATTTTAGAGTCATTACATATTGCCCTTGTTCTAATATATTTAACTTATGTTTTGCCGCTATCCATTTTACTCTTGTTTGTTCATCTCCTGGTTTTCTTTGCAGTTTACTCTCCCAATTTTGAATTTCTTCTTGTAATTTGTTATATTCTTTTTCTCTCTCTTTTCTATGTTTTGCATTGTATGCTATTGTAAGGCCTCTTACATATGCCTTGGTAGTGTCCCATAAATTTTGTAGGGAGGTGTGTTGTTTCACATTCTCCTTATAAAATAGTTCTAGTTCCTTTTCCATATATTTCTTATATTCTTTTTCTTTTATTAACTGAGTATTCATTGTCCATCTATTTTTCTTTCTCTGATGCCCCTTCCACGTCATCATTAATGGGTTGTGATCCGCCCACTCGTTTGGTAGAATTTCCACCGCTTCTATTTCCCTCATTAATATGCTGGATACCCATACCATGTCTAACCTAGACCAGGACTTGTGCAGGTTCGAGTAGTATGTAAATTGCTTGGTTTCAGGATTATGGAACCTCCAACTATCTGTCATGTTTAACTCTTCCACCATATCTGTAAAAGTCCTGGGTAATACATTTTTCTTATTTTTATTTTGCTGGGTACATTTATAATCTTTTCTCACATCTAAAATAGCATTAAAATCTCCAATCAGACATACATTTTCCATTTTTTTATCCATAATTTTCTCATGCACTTTTCTATAGAATTCTAGTTGTTTACTGTTTGGTGCATATATTACTACCAATAACATATTTTTGAAATCAAGTCTTAACTCTATCATCACTATTCTACCTTCAGTATCTATATATCTTATATCGCTATCTATTCCTTCCTTTATATATACCACTACTCCTCTTTTTTTTCTTCTGCCAAAGATGAATATGCTTTACCTAATTTCTTATTTTGTATATATTTTATGTCTTGTTTTCTTACGTTTACCTCCTGAAGGCACACTATATCCAATTTTTGTTTCAGAATTTTTTTGAAAATTTGGTGTCGTTTGGATGGTGAGTTGAGTCCATTTACATTCACTGACAAAATTTTTAATGTTCTTTCCATTTCTTACTGACTTTCCTGTTGTTGTTTCTTCTTTGTTTCTTCTTGTTCTTTTTTTGGCCTCTTGTTTGCACTCCTCCTTCCTCCTGAGTGTCTCCTTCTTTTTCTTTTCCTCCTTATGGTGGAGTTCTTTCACGTTCCCATCTCTGCTTTCCTTTTATATTCCTTCCTCCTCCTTCTTTACTGTCACTTGTTTCCTCATTTCCTATCATTTGATCATATAATTCCCTCGCTTTGTCCTGCGAATCCACCTTTATTTTCCTTCCCTGCCACGTTACTAACATCCCTTCCGGCGGCGTCCATCTGAATGATATATATCTTCTATTTAGCAGCGTGGCCAGGAACCAGTACTCTTTCCGCAAGTCTCTTATTCTTTTAGGGATTTGTTTCAAAGTTATTATTTCTTTATTCCTATAGTACATAGGTTCATCCTTCGTTATTTTGTATACAATATCCCTCACCTTTCTTCTTACAAATCTTATATGTACCTCCCGAGGGAGTTTGTGTTGCCGGGCGTAGTTTGTGTGAACCCGGTACACTTCATCTAATTCATTTATTATTTCTTCCCTTTCTCTTTGGAGAGACTCAGCTATCATCTCTGCCATTATCATTGTCAGGTCTTCCTCCCTCTCTTCCACTACATTTTGGAAACGTAGGAAAAATGCTGCTTTTTCCATTTCCAACTGCGCTACTGTATTCTCGAGTTCCTTATTTAGTCCCATCATTTTTGTATCCAATGCTTCCAGCTTTCCTTCTGTCAATTCAGTCTTCTGTTCTATTTCTTTTATTCTTTGATCATTTTTTTGAATAATTTCTTGTATCAGGTCCATTTTTTCATCAATCTTTTGAATGTCGTTCTTAACTTCTCTCTTTACCTCATCCATATCTTTTCTAGATTGTTCATGATTTCTGGTCATGCATTCTTGTAGTTTAACCATTGTTTCTTGGATTGTCATTAATGTAGCTTGCATCGTTGGCATACCAGGCGTGCTTGGTTGCTTCTCTGATGCAAACATTCCCTCCAATGTTTTCTGTTCCTGCTAAAATTGATGTTGTTTTCTTTCCCGTTTTCAACGTTGTTGTAGTAGTGCTCATCATTTCTTTCAAAATTCTATATTGTTCCTCCAATATTTTATCAACTTTTTCCCAAATCACCATCCAAAATTTTAAATTATCTTTTTCTCTTTTCTTTAAGTAAATTTCCTTTGACCAGTTAGTTATCTCTATAAAATCTTCATAAAAAATGTAGCAGTACTATAAATTTAAGTATAATATAAATATTACAATATAATACTAATATACGTTGATATAAATAAATATTATAGGTATAAATAGATGTAAATATGTATAGATATGTATAAATATGTAGTTTAAATAATCACAAACAATCAATTCTTAATACTTAGTAATTAATAATTATAATACTTAATTTATCTAAAATCACAAATAAAAAAATTTTTTTGTACAAATTTAATTAAATTTAATTACTTCCCAATAATTTCTTCTAAGTCACTATAATTATGTAGTTCTCAAATATTCTAGCTTACTATATATTATTTTATATGCTATTTTATTATTG
>WNWU01013587.1:3087339-3106757 GCA_012654045.1 Ptyas mucosa | reverse complement strand
ACCAAAATTGAGCACAAAATTTCTGTTGCTAAGTGAGACATTTGTTAAGTGAGTTTTGCTCCATTTTACAACTTTTGTTGCCACAATTAATAAGTGAATCACCTGAGTTGTTAAGTTAGTATGACAATTATTAAGTGAATCTTGCGTCCCCATTAACTTTGCTTGTTAGAAGATGATCACAAAACTCTGAGACATTGCAACAGTCATAAATATGAGTCAGTTGCCAAGCATCTGAATTTTGATCACATGATCATGGGAATACAGCAATAATTGTGTGAAAAACAGTCATAAATCATTAAATAAACTGTTGTAAGGATTACCTACTTGCAAACCTATAAGCAATTGGAAATAACCATTAGGCCATTTTTCTAATCTGATAATAGTATATCTTTAACCAAAGAATAAAGACATACCGTATATACTCGAATATAAGCCGAGTTTTTCAGCCCGTTTTTCAGGCTGAAAAACGGCCCCTCGGCTTATATTCGGGTCACAAAAAAAATGCCTTTTTCCCTGCAACCGTTTTGGCTCCCGGGGTTGCAGGGAGGCTTGCTAAAGCCAAAATGGGGTGTGGGGGTGTGGGGTGCCCCTCCCCCGCGCCCCTTTTTGGCTGTAGGGGTCAGGGAGGCTTGCGCCGGCAGCGCCTTCTGCTCCTCTTTTGCCCCTTAGCGGCTCCCAGCAACTGAGCAGAGAGGCGGCCGATGCCTAACGAGCGGAAGCCAAAGCGCCACCGTGGCATGTTGCTGGGAGTTGCTGGGAGCCGCTGAGGGGCAAAAGAGGAGCAGAAGGCGCTGCCGGCGAGCGAGCGAGCAGCCAGCCATGCCGGGGGTGCTTTGGCCACCGGGCCCGCCCGCCGCAGCTGGAGCTCGCCACTCACCGAATTTGGCCTCGGTCGCAGCCGCGGCTCCAGTGCTGAAGAGGGTCGGTGCCGGGCGACGAAGAAGAGCAGAAGCAGCTGCTGCCAGGCAAGCGGGAGCCAAACGACCCCATGGTCATGCGTGGCCCATGGCAAGTGCCCGCAGCTGCCTGGTACTGGCCCGGAATACCAGCACCATCCCTCGCCTGCCTCAGCTCCCCGCTCTTTCCTTCCCCCCACAGGCGCCTCCTCCCTT
Organism: Ptyas mucosa; assembly: GCA_012654045.1. NCBI lineage: Eukaryota > Metazoa > Chordata > Lepidosauria > Squamata > Colubridae > Ptyas > Ptyas mucosa. The sequence goes on along the minus strand of WNWU01013587.1, from coordinate 3,105,645 downwards.
TCCTCGCCCCGAACGGCCGGCGGGCGAGGCTGCTGCGGTCACCGTGAGGCTGCCCGAAGCGTTCCTTTCCGAAGGGGTTCTCGGCACCCGCGCCTCAAATTCAGTTCAGCCGGGGGAGGGAAGCGGGGAGTTGAGGCGGGGTGGGGGACCTGCACCCCTCTCCCTCTCCCACATCGGAAAGGAACTTTCCGCTTCAGCTCCCTGCTTCCGAGAAGCCCCTCGGAAAGGAACGCTTTGGGCAGCCTTGCGGCGACCAGAGCAGCCTTGCCCGCCGGCCGTTCGGGGCGAGGAAAGGGAGGAGGAAAAAAAGGGGCGAGAAAAAAGTTTCCCAAAGTTTATTTTTCAGCGAATGCTTCCCCTAACCCTGCCTTCTCTTCTCTTGCTGGGAGTTGCTGGGAGTTGCTCCGAGCGTGGAGGGGAAGCGTTCGCTGAAAAAGAATGGGGTGAGAAAAAAGTTTCCCAAAGTTTTAACAGGCAAGAAAGCTGAGAAAGGGTGAGAGCCTCCGCTGGAAGAGCAAGGGAGATGCTAACTCCGCGCTCGGAACAACTCCCAGCAACATCCAAAGTCATCCTTTTTTCTCGCCCCTTTTTTCCTCCTCTTTCCTCGCCCCGAACGGCCGGCGGGCGAGGCTGCCCGAAGCATTCCTTTCCAAGGGGCTTCTCGGAAGCGGGGAGCTGAAGCGGAAAGTTCATTTCCGATGTGGGAGAGGGAGAGGGGCGCAAGTCCCCCACCCCGCCTCAACTGCCCGCTTCCCTCCCCCGGCTGAACTGAATTTGAGGTGCGGGTGCCGAGAAGCCCCTCGGAAAGGAACGCTTCGGGCAGCCTCGCGGCGACCAGAGCAGCCTCGCCTGCCGGCCGTTCGGGGCGAAAAAAAGGAGGAGGAAAAAAAGGGGCGAGAAAAAAGTTTCCCAAAGTTTCTTCCCCTCTCGCCCCCCACCCTCTGGCTCTCTGGCTTTCCCCCCCACACTCAGCCTTCCCCCCCCCTCCGCACGTTCATGCACACATACACACTCACCGACACACGCAGCCACACATCTGCACACAGACGGCTGGGCTAGCCAGCACTAAGCAGAGTCAGATGTTCTCCGGAGCTGAGCAGATCTGCAAGGGAATCTGCTTTGGGATCCCCTCGGGCTGTTCCTGTCACTTTCTATAACTAAAACTTGGGGGGTGGGGAAGTCTCTGCTGGGATGAAGGAAAGAAAAGAAGGAAGGAAAAAATGAAGGAAAGAATGAAGAAGGAAAGAAGGAAGGAAAGAAAGGAAGGAAGGCAAGAAAGAAAGAAGGAAAGAAGAAAAGAAGGAAGAAAGAAGGCAAGAAGGAAGAAAGAAAGAAGGAAGGAAAGAAGAAAGAAAGATTTCTTTCGTTCTTTTGCCTTCCTGCCTTCCTTCCCCTTCTTCCCTTCTTCCCAACAGGGACTCTCCCCCACTCCCCGAAGTTTTTAGTTGGTTTCAAAGAATTCAACAGCTGGAATGCAAGCGGAGGGGAGGGGAGAGAGAAAGAGAGAATGAGAGAGTCAGAGTGGGGGAGAGAGAGAGAAAGAGGTGGAGAGAGAAAGAGAATGAGAAAGAGTGGGAGTGACAAGATAGGGCAAAAACGTAAAATGTGAGGACAGTCGTAAGTTCGAGGACTGGTCACAAGTGCGAGGACCAGTCAAAAATTACTTTTTCAGCCCTCTGAGTAGTCCATATGCACAAAAGGACTACCCAGAGGGCTGAAAAAGGTGATTTCTGACAGGTCCTCGCACTTTTGACCGGTCTTTTTTTATTTTGAAATTTAACAGGAGCCGCTGCATTTCCCACCCTCGGCTTATACTTGAGTCAATAAGTTTTCCCACTTTTTGGGGGTAAAATTGGGGGGGTTGGCTTATATTCGGGTCGGCTTATACTCGAGTATATACGGTAGTTGCATATTTAAACTTTGTTACGCTTCTGTGAATTGTCTGTAGTTACAAATATAGTTAGATCTAATTCTTTCTATTGCTGTTAGTAAGATATCTTAAATGTTTCTTTGGCAGACAAAAGATGAAGACTAGTTGAAATCAACTTTTTATTAAGGCAGTGACAATAATCAATATTTCTTTGTTTTGGTTCTGTGGATGCATTAGCCAAAATAAGTGTTATTTTGTGAATTCTTGCACAAAATAATAAACACTTTATTTTTTTATTCAGCTATTTTCTAGTTGATGCAGAAGGAAAGGTAGATATGCAACAGGAAGGAATATTCCGCAGCAACTGTATGGATTGCCTGGACAGGACAAATGTGGTTCAGAGCCTTTTAGCACGTCGTTCCCTACAATCACAGCTGCAGGTTAAGATTGCCTTCTGTATAAGGATTACTTCCTTGTATTTTAAGAATTAAAGAACGTAATAACTCTAATAGCCATTCAGTATATAAGATATATTTTTCCTGAAAGTGATATATTAGAACATGAAAATATGCCTCTGTGTATGGGTGTTTTCCGAAACATTAATTAGTTCTAATTTCCATGCTTTTAAATTCTTAGCAGAATTTTAGTTAATAATGCTTTCTTTTATCCTTGTAGAGATTAGGTGTTTTGCATGCCCCCCAGAGACTTGAAGAACAAGCAGAATTTGAGAAAATTTATAAAAATGGTGGGTTTCTATTTTGATAAGTAAAACCTTATCCTGTATTCTACTTACTTGTCATCTCTTTTTTACAAAACACTATTCTCTGTTCGTAGCATGGGCTGATAACGCAAATGCTTGTGCCAAACAATATGCTGGAACGGGTGCCTTAAAGACAGACTATACCAGGCAAGTTTGAGCCAGCCTTTCTTTATCACAAATATATTGATACAATTTCAGAAAGAATATTTAGAGATTGTTCATTTACTGATTTATTAAACTCAGTTATCATAGTATAATAGTGTAATAGTTAATAGCTACATCAGTGGAAAAACATGAATTAGAATGGGCATACTTTGTCTAACTAGCCTAATAGGTGTCTTACAGCAGCTTATGGCAACTAATGATTACTAATAAAAATATACAGAAGTTTCAGAAAAAAAGAATCTTAGTAAAATTGGTCTTATTGCCCGTCAATCTAAAGAGATATCTTACATTGGGTTGACATTTGAATGGCTGAAAACTTTTTTTCAAGATTCTAACTTCTATTCTTAGTTATTTTTGTTTAACCCATCAATGAAAATGTAACGTTTATCATCTCAAGAAGATAATTGTTTATATAGCAGCTACTAAATAATTAAATTCATAACTAAACTTAATCACTAAATCACTGTAGGAATACCAACATAATAAACATTTTTGGATACATTTTGCATAAACAAGGAAGAACTATTATGAAATAAGCAGCAGTGACAGCAAGTGGTGTGAAAACGGGAAGCTGCTGGCGCCACTCTGTTCATCTGCTCACTCCCTCACCCACCCAGCTCTCCCTCTGGTGGGAAGCCCCTGGCCACTGTTCTGCACTCTGCCCACCTCAGTTGCCTGGCTGGTTGGCTTTCCTTCCAGCTGCCCACAGCGAATTGTCTCTGCGGTGAATTGGCTGTGTTGAGCTGTCCTGCAATGACTAGGTAACTTGGCAGAGGTAACTTGGCAGCGGCGAGCTGGCCACGCCTAGCTGTCCCATTATGTTCTCAAAGGGCCTGTTAAAATTTATTAGGCCTTTGTCTGGAATTTTTTGGTTTCTCTTTTGATTGAGAGCAGAAAGAAAAAATCTCAAAAACAGGTATAATAGCCTAAATAAGACTCAGCTTTCCCTTTTAATCATGAAAGTAACCCTTACTGGAAGAGGAGTATAAATAAAATTAATGCAAGTAGTTTTTAACTTGCAACCACAATTGAACCCAAAATTTCAATTGCTAATCAAGACAGTTGTTATGAGCGTTTTGCCCCATTTTATGATTTCTTGCCACAATTTTTAAATGAATCATTGCAGTTGTTAAGTTATTAACACAGTTATTAAATAAATTTGGCTTTCCCATTAACTTTGCTTGTCAAAAGATCTTGAAAGCTGATCACATGATCCTGGGACACTGCAATAATCATAAATGCATGCCAGTTGTCAAGGGTCCAAATTATGATCACATGACTATGGGGATGCTGCAATGGCTCTACATGTGAAAAATGGTCATAAGTCACTTTTTTCAGTGCTATTCAGAAGGTTACTAAATGAATGGTTGCAAGTCAAGGGCTATCTGTAATGTGTGCATCTCCCCTTATACAAAAATAAGTCAATGCAAGAAATTTCAACACAGTTCAGTCTTTAATATGTAAGTACTTGTACTAAATTTCTGACTTCTTGAGAGATCTTCTGTATTAATGTTGAAATCCTATTTTCAAAAATTCAGAACTGGAAAGAGAACACAATGGGGTCTATTAATGGATGGTTGGAACTCACTAATTCGTTACTATAAAAACAACTTTTCTGATGGATTTAGACAGGTAAGGTTTGACACTGTCACTTGCTGCATTTATTTATCTTTAAATGTTGTGTTGTGTTGAATTTAAAAGAATGTGATCTCCGTGCTCAGGGATCTGTAATATTTATATTTCATATTTCTAAATCACCAACTGTAAATCCTTCAAAGAACTGCTGCTGCTTTGTTAAATAGTTGCAAATTGTTTGAAGACCATGAAGTACTTTGGAGTGTAGAGAGGAAATTGTGAAGGTGACATGACATTTAATTTATATTCTGGATTGTTTTTCAGGATGCTATAGATCTCTTTCTTGGAAATTATTCAGTGGATGAAGTAGATTCTCTCAGTCCTTTTCACATACAGAAAGACTGGAAGTTTTTGGCTGTAAGAACTTCATAAACGTTTTGCTATTTGTTTATTTTTTTAAAAGCATTGTTGAATTTGGTTAGACTAATGAAGTTTTGGGATTACAGGTCTTTCAGCACTTCCAAACACTTAATAAAATGTAGAGCATATTTTAGGATATATTCTAAAATATTATATATGTTCTTCCGGACATTAAGGGATGATATATGCATTGTGACTTTTAAAACTTTTTGGGGAGCTGAAGCTATAAAACTGTATGTTTGGATTCTGTATGTACATCATATACAATTGGACTTTCAAATTGTTTCGCATTGTGCATTACCTCCTAACTATGTGCATTTCTTTCTTTCCCCAGTTACCTATTATTATGGTAGTTGCTTTCTCAATGTGCATTATCTGTTTGCTTATGGCAGGTAAGTAATCATTCAATCTTTCTACACTTCACAGCATACTGCTGGTTATTTTTGACAAGACTTATCACTTAGCGACCAGTTACAAGATTTCCCTGGGGTACTTACCATTGTTTCCCTGAAATTAAGACTGGATCTTATTTTTTTGGACCAAAAGATGCATTAGGTCTTATTTTCGGGGGTGTCTTATCTTGTGGCTGCCTGCCCACTCCCTCCCACCATCTGCTTGCCCACAGACACACTTTTCAGTCTGATGGAGAAACGATGAAGAACTCAAAGCTTCGTCTGCTTGCAAATGGGATGCTTTGAAACAGCGCTAAGCACATTGAGATCTCCTGCCTCTCCCCCCCTCCCACCTCCCCACCCCACCATGCCTTTGCCTCTGCCTGGCTTTGCTGCACACTTTTGGTCCAGAGGGAGACGACGCTTCATCTGCTTCCAAATTAGCTCTGTTCAAAGCGCTCCATTTGCAAGCAAACAAAGCTTTGTCTCCCTCTGGGCCAAAAGTATGTGGCGGAGCCAGACAGAGGGAGAAGCATGGTGGGAAGGGTGGGGAGGCAGATGGGCATAGGGATTGCCTGCCTTCCCCCTCCCCTGTGCCTCTGCCTCTGCTTGTTCCTGGTGCCACCATGCAAGCCTGCAAGCCTTCCGTGAGCCAGACAGCTGCACAGCACATCCGGATCACCCCTCCCCCCTTGTCTTCACACTTGGACTTATCTGCACTAGGCCAAGGGGCCAGAGGGCTGTGGCTGCTGTCAGACACCGTTGGCCCCTGCGTGCTCACTGCCTCTTGTGCTGGCCATGCCCATCCCTTGGGGGTATTTTTGGGGTAGGGCTTATATTAGGCCCATCCCAAAAAATCAGGGTAGGCTTATTTTCAGGGTGGGTTTTATCTTTGGGGAAACACGGTACAACCTGGATTCAAACTTCAGACTAGACAAAGTCCCTGTCCCTGTGGTCAAGTGACCAAACTTTAGGCACTTGAGTACATTTACAGCCATTTGCAGCATCCCATAGGCATGTGGCTGTTTTATAATGGTGTTGCCAAAAACCAGCATTTACTTCCAATTTTCAACAAAACTGCACCTCTAGTGAACCATTAGTTTTTTTAAAGACTGCTATAAAAAGGGGCATTAAAATTGGATTGGTCATGTTACTGACCCATTTACAAGTATTTTATTTTATTTATTTTATTTTATTTTATTTTATTTCCAATTTATATACCGCCCTTCTCCCTGAGGACTCAGGGCGGTGTACAGCCAGAAATAAAAACATGAAATGCAAATATTAAAAACAGTTAAAATAAATTTGGCTCCAAAATTTAAAACTAGCAAAGCAATTAAAATATTTAAAATTTCTTCTTAAGCCAGCCCGGCTTGTTGGAAAAAATGTGTTTTGAGGGCACGGCGGAAGGCACTGAGGTCATGAATTCTCCTTATCTCCGGGGGCAACTGGTTCCAGAGGGTGGGTGCCCCCACAGAGAAGGCTCTCCCCTTGGGGGTCACCAGCCTACATTGTTTGGCTGATGGCACCCTGAGGAGGCCCTCTCTGTGGGAGCGCACGGGTCGATGGGAGATCATCGGTGACAGCAGGTGGTCTTGGAGATAACTAGGCCCTATGCCATGGAGCGCTTTAAAGGTGATCACCAACACCTTGAAGCGCACCCGGAAGACCACCAGAAGCCAGTGCAGTTCGCGCAGGAGCAGTATTATGTGGGAGCGCCATGCTGCTTCCGTCACTACTCGCGCGGCTGCGTTCTGGACCAGTTTTATGATTTATGACCGTGATACTCAGGCTCCATTACAGTCGTAAATTGAGAACCACCTGAAGTCCCTAAAAAGTTTTTGGTAAGATTTCAGAAGTGGCTTGTTGGTATCTCCTAGGGCTAAGTGTGTGACTGGCCTGAAGTCACTCAAGTGCCTTTGTACTTAAGGCAAGACTAGAATTCACCCTCTTCTAGTTCTTCAATGATAAGATAGTTTATTAAAGATTAATCAGATGTGTTTGAATCTTCAAGACAATACTGGTGACTATTCCTGATACACCTCATATATCTTCTTTCAAATTCACAAATGGAGAAAATAGCTTTTACAAGTTCGTATATTAGAATATCTTCTCAACACGATGATTGTCCTTATCAGGTGGAAAAGAGTTGTTTTTATAAGAGATGGCTGTTTTCATGTTTACTAGTTTTGTGGCTTGTAATTGAAAAGAATTTATTACATTTTGCAGGGGACACATGGACAGAGACACTGGCTTATGTGATGTTCTGGGGAACTGCAAGTTTTGGAACTCTTGCTATCATCCTTTACAATGGCAAAGATTTTGTAGATGCACCTAGGCTAGTCCAAAAGGAAAAAATGGACTGAATGTGTGTGTGTGGAAAGCAGCTTGGTAGAGATGGCTCCTCAGTTCATACATGGAGTCTCTACTGACCTGTTTTCCACACCAACTTGTGGGGGGCAGGGTTACATTTCATTTTTAAAGGGTGAGAAGGTGATTCCACTTGGTTACTTGGTGGAAGGGACTAACCTTTTTGTTCTACAGTTACAATGATTTTCAGAGTATTGCATTTGCTAGAGAACTTGCACGCACAAGATGGAAGTGAAAGTCAGTAACACGATGCTCTAACACAGGGAGACCTGAATTCCTAAAGAATCTGTGACTATATTATTTCAGCAGTATAATATTATAAGTCTTAGATAGCTCCATTGTTAAGGAGGATTATGATCTTCTGGTGTATCAAGAAATCTCTGTTGCTAGGTTAAAGTATGTATCATTTACCTTCTCTGATACATGGAAAAGCTTTGCTTATTAACCATAATAAATAATTGCTGCTTTAGTGGTTTTGGATTGGGTATCCATATAGTCAATTTGTAATAGTGCAAATACAAGGAAATTTTTTTTATTAAGTCCAAGAACATTTGTTTTCTTAGATTTCTATAAATACAGTACTTTTTTTCTCTGATTAAAAAAAAGTTCCTTCAGCTAGCAATGGATAAGAATAATGCAATATTCTGTTAAAACATTGTTGAAAGGATGAGATATATAACTAATTTTCCTGGGATATGTCTTGTGCTGCTTTAATTACTGTCCTTAACATTAGATAACAAATTTCCATATGATTCAAATTGTTGTTTTTTTAAAGATGTACATGAAATCAAAGAATGTAAAAATGGCTATTTAAACACTCTCATGCTAAAGGTCCAAAGTATTCATTTCTTTCTGAAGAATCTCAAATGCCAGGTGGGTTTTTGAAATTGGCAATCCAGTTACTATATCTGCTGCCTTGGATTTAGTAAGAATGATCTGTGGAAAATTGAATGAATATTTGAAAAAAAAATTCTTGGAAAATATTCCATGTTTGCACTTGGGATCAGCATCAACTTTTTGTGCATGCCATAACTATTTCTCTACAACTGTAACTCTCAAAATGAGTAAGCTATAATATAAGTCTTATGCTAATTATTAATAAATATATGTCTCAACTCTAGTGCTTCCAAGCTTTCTACTGAAACTATATCTAAATCAAGGACCAATTTAAAACCATTTTGTCATCCATTTTCTAATTTGTGTTCAAAACCAGACAGCTTCAAGTGCAGTGCATTATTTTTAGTAAATTCAGCTATATCTTCAAAATTGAAATTATGTTATTTAAATACTAGGAGTCTGCGTAACAAGAGTCAGCAGATAAAGGTTGCCTCTCCTAAGTTAAAACTAAATGGATTGCTGCAATGTTTTCATAGTTTGAAAATTGAATCTTATGGACTATATGGACTTTGGAAACAAAAACTGCTATCTTTGAATGGTTATGGGGTGGGGGTTTTTTGGATTATCCTTTTGATTATTTGTAATAAACACATGCCATTCCTGTTTTCTTTTTAAATAATCGTTGAAAAAAAGTGATGCAGGCTTGAGTCTGCCCAAATATGTGGAAAACCCAAGAAAGCTGTGCATTAAATGGATGGTCTCAGTGTCATTTTTTTTTCTTTTAAAAGATTCTTCCTTGATCCTTCTGTGCATTTCTTATAAATAACTGCAGCAGAGAAAAAGATCTGGATAGTTCTAGTCGCTAGATGGAAACTCAAATTCTTCCAATTTGGGGGTTGGGAGAATGTCTGTATTCCAGTGCTTTATAAAAGAGGTTGCAAACAATATACTTAAACAATAATAAAACTTCATTTTTAAAAAAATAGTATCTTTTGTGTCTGAATCTTAAATAGACAACGTGTACACTGGTATCCAAGTATGTATGATGAAAAGTAACATAGGCAATAGTTTACATTATGAAATTCCTTCTTTCATCAAATGTCAACATTGTAAAATCATTCATACTGTATTATTTTCTATGTCTTGCAGGTTGTTCTATGGCCATGCATTATGCTAGTACCACTATTTTATATCACTATATGATTAGCCAATTACCCGTATATACTCGAGTATAAGCTGACCCGAATATAAGCCGACCCCCCCCCCAATTTTACCCCCCAAAACTGGGAAAACTTATTGACTTGAGTATAAGCCAGGGGTGGGAAATGCAGCAGCTACCACCAGAAATTAACACCATCATAATCCTGGGGAAGAAACACCAGATGGAGAGCAGCGTTTCTTCATCGCACAACTCTCGAAGGCAAGCTGTTCCATTCACTAATTGTTTTTACTATCAGGAAATGTCTCCTTACTTCCAGTTTGAATCTCCCTCTAATGAGCCTAACCCTAACCCATTGTTTCTTGTCCTGTCCTCAAGTGCTTTGGAGAATAAATAGGCCCCCCTCTTCCCTGTGAGTACCCTTCAAGAATTGGAAGACAGCTATCATGTCACTCCTAAATCTTCTCTTTGTTAGGCTAAATATATCTAGTCCCTTTAGACATCTTTTTAATGGATTAACTATGATGTATTGGAATAACACAATTGGTTCTCTTTTCAGATTGTCAAAAGCTGACAAGTATAAAGCATGAGAGGAACATCACAATTGTTGGGGTTACACAAGTAGTCTAAATCACACTTAATTCTGATTTAGCATTTCACGAGAACTTTGGGTTAGCCTGTCTGATGTTATTGTCCTACTAAATTATTTCTTAAGACATGTACATTTCTCTATGAATATTCTGACAGTTCAGGCAAATCCAGGAAAAGAAGAATTGCTCTCGATGGCCTATAGATCTATTGGGCTTATAAACCAACTTTCATTTATTTGTAAGACTCAAATGTGAAGGAAAACATGACTATTCCTTATATAGAACATGGATTTCTTGCCAAAATCTTAGAAATCAAAGTAATAAATTAAGGATGGGAAGAATTTTTTTTCAAATTAATATGGAGAATACTATAAAATATTGAAAATAAATAAAAATATGTCTTGCTTTTTACTTAGCTATAAGTGCATACCAAATAAAAAATTGCTAAAATCAGGCCTTATTTATACTTGTTCTAAACTCATGACTGGAGCAAAATTAAAATTATGTATCAGGTACCTTGCTTTGTTCTAAAGCACTAGGAAACTGCATTATAAATGCATGTCTGCTGGGAAGAGAAATAAATACACATTTCAGAGTAATTATTTAATTAAAGAAAACTCAAAGTGATTTGAAAAAAGAACAAATCATACAAGCTTGTTCACTCATGGATAAAGTTGCAGAGAGTTTAAATACAATAGTAACATACAAAATATTGTATTGTGTAAAAAAATAATTATATCTATTTGTTATCATTTGTTTTCTTACTAAAAGTCAGGCTTTGTGCAAGCAGAAGTGAGGTTTCTGCTATTAATGTAGAAGCGATGGCGAGGGAGGAGGGAGAGCGCTCTGCATACCCTCCTCCAGCCCATCCCTGGTGGAGCTGGCCTGGGCAGGCTGGCGCTGTGCATCGCGGGGCTCCTTCCCAGCTGAGCCCGCGCGATCACTCGGGCACCAGAGCCCGGCGCGCGGGGGTGGGGAGGGCTGGGCCCTTTTGTGCTTTTGCCCCTCGCTCGCTTGCCTGCCCGCCTCTCCCTTTCCTGTCCTTCCAGCGCGGCAGAGAAGGGCACGGGGCGAGCGAGAAGATCGCCTTCCCAGGATCGACTATGGCGGATCGCAGCCTGGAGAGCCTCTCTGCTGCTGGAAATGTGCAGGCGCTACCTGGAAGGTGGATCTGTTTCCAAAGCGCTGCCGGCGAGCAAGCTCGCCCCGCGCCCTTCTCTGCCGTGCCAAAAGGACGGGGGTCTTTGTTCGCAACCCGTACACACAAACACGCCGCCCCAGAAGGAAGGATGGGAAAGGGAAAGGCGGGCGGGCGAGCGAGGGGCAAAAGCACAAAAGCACCAGAGCCCAGCGCGCGGGGGTGGGGAGGGCCGGGCGCTTTTGTGCTTTTGCCCCTCGCTCGCTCACCCTGCGCCCTTCTCTGCTGCCCCAGAAGGACGGGAAAGGGAGAGGCGGGCGAGCGAGCGAGCAAGGGGCAAAAGCACAAAAGCGCCCGGCCCTCCCCACCCCCGCGCACCGGGCGGGCTCAGCTGGGAAGGAGCCCCATGACGCGCGCCAGCCCAGCCCAGCTCCACCAGGGATGTGCTGGAGGAGGGTATGCAGAGCGCTCTCCCTCCTCCCTCGCCGCCGCTTCAGTTCATCCCCGCCATGGTGGCATGGCTGCTGTTGCCGCTGCTGCTTCTTCACGCCACCTCCCCAATCCGGGCGAGCCTTCAGCGGGGTGGCACGGAGCCGAGCTGGAGCACACGCGCCTCCAGGGAAGCCCCCTCTTTTCCCGGCCCCTCGGCCAGCCAGCTAGCCAAGCTGCAAGCGCACCTCCACGCTCGAGGAAATGGGGTGGCTCCCCGAAAAAAAGAAAAAATAGCGCGCATGGGAAGAGGGTCCCCGGCCTGGCGGTGGAGGTGGTCTGTGTACATGTGTAATGGATAGCGGGTGGAAGGGTGGGTGCATCCCCGGACTGCGCTGATTTTACACCAGCTTCAGTGGGATTCGGCAGACACTGCTTTCCATCTGCCAGCGAGCGAGCAAGCAGCCAGCCAGCCGTGGGAGAAGCTCCAAAAAGCTGCAAGCCTCCCTGCAACCCCTAAAGCCAAAAAGGGGCATGGGGGAGGGGCGCCACTCCCCCCACACCCCATTTTGGCTTTAGCAAGCCTCCCTGCAACCCCGGGAGCCAAAACGGTTGCAGGAAAAAAGGCATTTTTTTCATGACTCGAATATAAGCCGAGGGGGCTTTTTTCAGCCTAAAAAACGTGCTAAAAAACTCGGCTTATATTCGAGTATATACGGTACATATCAATTCATACCAGCAAATGAGCTCTTTTTTTTTTAACCATAGACTCCTTTAAATGAAGGCTGATATAAAATAAATTCAGTCCCTTGGAAAGAAAAAATATAAAATAAATTTGAATAATTGATGTAAACATTTAAGTCAAAATACAGGGACTATCCTGACTTGTTTATCAGATCACAAGCTATGGAAGATTGTACAGTGTTAATATTTTATGGAAGATAGTACATGAAAACTCATGTTTACCTGAAAGCTAAAATAAAATTGGTCCAGGCCTAGAAAATGAGAAATCTGCAATTCTAATCTAATGGAACTTTATATGCTTCTAAGCAGTTATGCACTTCTACTGCAAAAGATTCAAATGCAAAAGATTATCTTGCATTTCCATATATAGTCATGTGTTTGGAGGTTTTATCCCCACCTCAAAAAAAAAATCATTCAATGTTTTAAGTGTTCCAGCAATTTCTAATGCTGCAATTGGCTCATGTTTTAAAATAATGTTTCCACCCTAATCAATACAGAAGCAAGAATAATTGTGATTGACTTAGAGCGGCGGGATTGTGGAAAAAGTAACAAAGTGTGCAACATCATCTTTGGACCAGGATTACAATGATTATGAGTGAAATATTACTGGAAAGTCTGGCTGCTTTATCTCAGGTAGTTCTGTTGAAGTCTACTTTTATTCTAATTTTGAAGCACTGAAGACACTGATGCAAGCTTGGAGTGGAATTAAGATGATGCATTAACAGGAGGGAGAACAATATTTTGTAAAACACTTCTCAATGAATAGGCTTCTGCTCTCTGCTTGCACATGTAGAATTTTGGGGTTAAAAGATATTTTGATGGCTGTTGCATTTATTTCTTTCCACTATTGTTCTCCCTCCTGTTAATGCACTATAAATGAACCAGTCCCAAAACCTTGCAATTGTTTATATTGAATGACTGTTGTGGTTATGAAGAAAAGTGCATGTAGGATTTTTTTAAAAAAAGGTGTATACTGAATTATAAATAAATTCAAAATGATAGCAACCAAATAAGGTTGTTTGCAGAAGCCTTCTGTATAGAATTCAGATTGCAAGCAGGTGATTTACGCTTGTACAAATTGGAAAATACTGTCACCAATATACCTCTTTATCAATCAACCATCTATCTTGTCAAGACAATGATCCTAAAGTATACCTGAGATATTTAATTTGTATATATAAAAGTACAAACTTCATAACTATGATTCAGTATTGTTAAAATATTGCTTGGATTCTCTGCTCCATGAAGCGCATATGAAACTTTTTATGTCACCATCATCTTGTTTATGGCAGTAACTTATGGTTTGCCCATCTCAACATGCTAGAATTTGTGATACTGCAATGATTTCAACTTTATGTATGAAGATTAAGACCATTTTTAAAGTTGGACATACAAACCAGAAATGATGTGAGGTTAGTTTATTGGCACACAATAAAGTTGTGTAGTATATGGATAATCAAATGATAAACATCTGGGACAAAAAAATTAAATTAACATCATCTATCTGCTTAGGTTTATCCTAAGAATTAGGAACAAGAAGTATGCAAAATGTAATATTAGACATATTAAACATAATATCTGTGATTTAAGGCCTCAGAGTTCAAGGAATACATACCAGTTTTTCTTCCTTCAGTACAGATAGTTCTTACTCTTTCTCTGTTTTTCTAAAAAGAATTCTCAAAAGTTCATATCTCAAATTGTTTCATGTGCTCAAAAGCCTGAATGGAGCCTGAGTGGCATAGCAGGCTAATGCCTCCTATTAAGGCAGCATCTAACATCCAGCTGCCTGCAATTACTGCGAGTTCTAATCTCACCAGGCTCAAGGTTGACTCAGCCTTCCATCCTTTCTAAGGTGGGTAAAATGAGGACCCAGTTTGTGGGGGCAATAAGCTGACTTTGTATAAATATACAAAAGTATGAAGGCTATTGCTTAACGCATTGTAAGCTGCCCTGAGTCTCCGGAGAAGGGCAGCATATAAATATAAATTTTTTTAAAAAGTTATAAAAGTAGCTACCTCTATCAATTGTCTCCATATGTGCTCTTGGGTTATTTTGATCACCTGGTATTTCACACATCTGTACATAATGCCTCAGTTTTGACGTTATGTAGAAAGGCTGGAGTTTAAATGAAATGGGGAAAATACCAGGTCAACTGTTTTCAAAATATCTGCAATTTTAGAAATCGGGATCAAATTATAAAGGTGAAGGCTGCACTAAAAAAATATAACTTTGTGACACTAAGATCACTAAGGGAACCCATTAATGTATTCTTAGAACTCTGGGCCAACTGGTGAAACATTTATTTCCACAAATTATGGTAGGAACTATAACTGACATATATACTGTACAGATATGGAGACCTACATGACCTAAATATCCTTCCCCACTTTAGCCTAAGGGCAAAGAAACTACTAAGTACCCTGGATACCATATGTATTCTGTCAGTCTCCTATGCAGATAAAATATCCACTCCCATATGGATACAACTGTTCCCCAAAATTACTGATTCCTTTGACAGGATTCTGGAAACTTTAGCACTATTAGCTGACTAATAATGATGCCAATAGGAAGCGACAGGGCTAGTGCCTTTTTCTATATGCTTAAGATGGCAAGAATGGCAAAGCAAATGTTCATCTAATGGGTAGCAACGATGACCATCTTCATCATTGAGTTCCATTCCACAGTCCTACGTAAGAGAAGAAAACAGAATAGTAATTAATACACTCATATTGCTCCATGTTGCTCTATGAAAATAACTCAATCCATTCATGTTAAAAGCAAATCATTAAAATATGCTACTTCTCTAAAAGCATTTGTCTGCAGTAGAACAATTACTTGATGTTTAGCTAAAGTCTTTTCCTAATAGAAAGCATGCAGTCCCTATTGATGAGGAACACTTTTTATCAAGCTAGTTGGTTCATTATATAGGAGAATCTCAGCACCAGGCACTTCTATTCTGGAGAATTGGCTAAATTCAAATTTTAATTTCATTAAAACATACAACCTTTTGTGATAGCTAATTCAATGTACCCAGAATGGTCTGAGTGTGCAAATATCACAAAGATCTATACTATTACAGTCAGGCTTTAAAATCTGAGGGGAGAGGAGAGGAAAATAAGCAATTAGTAATGACGCATTTCATCAGCAGAATTAAGATGACCTAAGATGAACTAAGAAATCTGACTTTCTAGCCATAAACTTTCAACCAGAAGATAGCGCTTACAGGTAGTCCTCAATTTACAAGTGGTTACTTAGTGACCATTCAAAATTACAACAGATCCCCAAAAAGTATTTGTGACCAATTACCAAAGGTCTAACAGCCACCACCTCATGGCCACAAGCCCTCATTTTGGACACTTGGTAATCAGCCTTCATTTACTGCTAATTGCAATGACCACCATTTGACATTTTTTGCTGAAAACTTGTATTTACGTCTGGCTTTCACCAAAAACACTCCACAACGAACAATGGATTGACTTACCATGGATGGCATACCTCCCCCTATCTATCTATCTATCTATCTATCTATCTATCTATCTAATCTAACCCAATCTAATCTAATCTAATCTAATCTAATCTAATCTAATCTAATCTATATCTTTGCATTTCTAGGCTGTCCATTTCCCTCAAGGATTTATAATTTAAGTTAAACATAAAATTAGCCTTTTGGTTAAAATCGCACTCCAGAGTCTAATACAGTAGCAGAAGAAACAAGGAAACCCTATTTTCAATCTATGCACCAAAACCCATTATATGCATTAAACAAGGTTTGCTGATGAGCAAAAATGACACTCTTGAGTGCTCTATTCAAAATCTACTTTCCCATGCTGGACTTCCAGCACTTGCAGTATAAGAGTTTTCAACTATGGATATGTACAATTCTTACAAATCATTAGCTTCGTTTAATTTAGTGTTTGTTTAAGAACATTGAACCTACCTCACAGCGGTAACACTCTATGTGGTAATCCTTGTCCATTGACACCACACGGATAGTCTCATCAGATCCCTGTAAAAGTTTATTTTTAAAAGAGACATACTGAAAGAGGCTTACATCACATTATTCTAATTCTTATGAAACATTCTTTTGGCAAAAGTAAAATATGCACTAGTATACTTATTGCTATATACATCAAATATGTTTTTTAAAATACTATAATTAAATTTGAATGTTATATCAGTGGCTCCTAAGGAAATAAATGGCTAATTCTTCATTACATTGTTTAAACAAGAGATAACATTTAATATGAACAGCATTTAACCATTCTGGGTTACCTACCTAAGTTCTCTTTCATTTATATCAGATGATAAATATTAATTAGCTACTGAATGAGCTTTTAGGAATTAACACATGTTAATGAAAAGAAATTGTGTACATGGGTGTCAAACTCAAGGCTCAGGGGCTGGATCCAGCCCATGGGGTGCTTAGATCTGGCCCACAGGGCTCTCCCTGGAAACAGTGAAGGACTGGCCCTTGGTGCCTCTGCCACTGAAAATGGAGCTCGGGAGGGCCACACGTAGCCCTCCTGAGCTGCACTTTCACTGGCAGAGGGTTGTAGGAGGCTGTCGCAGTTCAGGAGCCCATTTTCGCTGGCAGAGAGCTTGGGCCACCACAGACGCCCCTGATACAAGTGATGTCATGTTGGCCATGCTCACCCCAGCCCCCTGAGGTCAAACATAACCCTGATGCGGCCCTCAATGAAATCGAGTTAGACACCCCTGCTGTATACTATTAAAAGCCTTTTATGAGTCTTATTCAGAAAACCAAAGGGCACCAACTCTCATTTATCCTATTTTACAAAATCACACAAGGTACTCATTTTGTCTTAAAAAATATAACTGCAATTGAAACTTGTGGTATATTAGTCTCATGTAAAGCTTTATGCAAATACAGAAGAGTCTTTTACTGTACCACTACAATACGTCTTAATACTATCAAACAGTTTAGCACCTCAAGCATGATACTCGGAAATCGGGTTTAGGACTTTTCGCCTTGGGTCTCTTCACCTTGCCTGTTTCACCTTAAGGTTTTTGCCTTTGCGTTATTAGCCACAAACTTTTCTCCTTGGCTGATACATCCCCAGTCGTTCGCCCCAGCACATCAGCCACGGTCCCAGTCCCTTAGCTGGGGCCCATTTGTCGAAGTACAGTTTGCGTCGGGCTTATGGCCTCCCACAACAATTCGCACCCAGCCAATTGGGGCAGGGACTCAGGGGCTTTGGGAGTGGAAGAGCGGGGGCTGAAGTTCAAAGGGAGGCTCAGAAGGGCCAACAACATCCCCCCCTTTGTCCAAAGTGCCTGAGACAAAGGCTGGTTTGCATCACCATGAGCTGTTTGCCTGTCAGTTTGGAGCTTCCCAAGAGCTGCGGGGGTGGAGTGGGGGAGGGGGGCTGTGAAGGAGGAGGGATCCATCACCCCAAATGGGAAGAGAAGGGGGGAGGGAAGAAAGAAAAAAAAAGAAAAGGGAGAAAAAGAAAGAAAGGGGAGATAAAGTTCGGAGCCTCCCGAGGCTGCCAAGAGCAGTGCGGGGGTGGGGTGGGGAAGGGGGGCTGTAAAGGGATCCATCACCCCAAATGGGAAGAGAAGGGGGGGGGGAAAGAAAAAAAAAAAAGGGGAGAGAGAAAAAGAAAGGGGAGGGACAGGTCGGGGCCGCCGGGGGCGGCGGGGGGCGGGGGGGGGGGGGGGGGGGGGAGGGGGGCTGTGAAGGATGAGGAATCCATCACCCCAAATGGGAAGAGAGGAGGAGGGGAGAGAAAGAAAAAAAGAGAAGAGGAGAGAGAGAGAGAAAGAAGAAAGAAAGAAAGAAAGAAAGAAAGAAAGAAAGAAAGAAAGAAAGAAAGAAAGAAAGAAAGAAAGAAAG
>WNWU01013587.1:3049830-3087076 GCA_012654045.1 Ptyas mucosa | reverse complement strand
AAAAAGAAAGGGGAGAGACAGTTCAGAGCCTCCCGAGGCTGCCGAGAGCAGTACGGGGGTGGGATGGAGGAGGGGGGCTGTAAAGAATGAGGGATCCATCACCCCAAATGGGAAGAGAAGAGCGGGGGGGAGAAGAAAAAGAAAAGGGAGAAAGAGAAAGAAAGAAAGAAAGAGAAAGAAAGAAAGAAAGACCTCCCTTTGTCCAAAGTGCTTGAGGCAAGGGCTGGTTCGCATCTCTTTGCCACAAAAGATGTGGGGAGAGGGCATTTGGGGATTTTGAGGATTTGGGGGGACAGACCCAAAGCCAGGCTGCTTGCAAGGATGGAAATGAAGAGGACTGAGGAGTAACACTAATTCCAATCGCTTGTCCTTTTCTCTTTCCCTGCTCATGTTCCTTTCCCCAAACATCCCTGGGAGGGCTAGAGCCCCCAGTCAGAGTGGACGGTCTTTCCCTAGAATTCAACGGGGAGTCTGGCTTGCATGCTTGGTGGCCTTCTGGGCCTCCCTCCAGCATGCCAGCCAGGCTTCCCACTGAAGTGCAGGGAAAAACCAGGCGCTCCACACCCTTGCAGGGAAGGGATCTTTGGTAAAGGACCAGAAGGACTCTAACTGCCCCATCATCACTGCTCTTATATAGCTTATCAAATACACAGAAGTACTCATTAGAATCAATTATTTTCCTTAGGAAATTAGGAGGGAAGCTGGCTCTTTAAGTTCTCCCGTTTGTTTATTCAGGAAAGAGGTTTAAAGTATAAAGAGGGGGGCATATATGGAGGTGCTGTGCTTGGTCGAAGAGCAGAGGTGGTGGTGGGGGAAATACCCTGGCTTCATCAAAAGGAGTATGTTTGAAGTCCGAGAGGAAAATTCTTTTTATCATTTTTTATTTTTATTTTTTTTGCCTGGGGCAAATACATTGACGTGGCTTTGATTTGCCCGCCCTTTACCCTTAACAACCTCTTTCCTGAATAAACAAACAGGAAAACTTAAATAGCCAGATTCCCTCTTAATTTCCTAAGGAAAAAATTTGTGTCCTATCCTATAAGGGCATACCATTGAGTGAACGAATGAATTCTTTATTGGCCAAGTGTGATTGGACATACAAGGAATTTGTCTTTGGTGCATATACTCTCAGTGTACATAAAAAGAAAAGTTATTTTCATCAAGAATCACAAGGTACAATACAATGGTAGTCATAGGGTACAGATAAGCAATCGAATTATACTATATAAGGTTTGGCAATACACTTAAGCCAAAAATGAACCAAAGCAAAGACTTAAACGGAGGCTTGAAAACCAAAGAAAACAGACTTTATTCTTTGATCAAAGTTAAATTTCTGAGGAACTTCTTACAAGAGACATGGAAGGAAAATTTTACAAAACATGAGACAAAGCAGTGTTTTCTTATACCCAAAAAGGTCTTTGTAGTATTCTAATTAGTCATATAATCTAGCTACATTGTAAAAGTAGTAATATAATCTAGCTTCAGATTTATATCTTCCTGCAGTGTTTATTTTTCAATATCTTTTCCTACTTTTGTCTTTCTAATTAGCCACTTGGTCCCCTATTAACAGTATAAAAGGTGTGTAGATTGTTCTGGTAGTTTGAGATACGTGCCAGATGCATCCCTCATCCTTTACAGCCCCCCTCCCCCACCCCACCCCACCCCACCCCACCCCTACGCTGTTCTTGGCAGCCTTGGGAGGCTCTGAACTGACAGGCAAGCAGCTCGTGGGGATGCAAACCAACCCTTATTTCAGGCACTTTAGACAAAGGTAGGTAAAATGAGGACCCAGAATATGGGGGCAGTAAGCTGACTTTGTATAAATATACAAAAGTATGAAGGCTATTGCTTAACATATTGTAAGCCGCCCTGAGTCTACGGAGAAGGGCGGCATATAAATCAAATTTTAAAAGGGGGAGGCGTTGTTGGCCCTCCTGAGCCTCCCTCTGAACTGCAGCCCCACTCTTCCATTCCCAAAGCCCCCGAGTCCCTGCACCGATTGGCTGGGTGTGAGGCCAAAAGCCCGACCCGAATTGTACTTCAACGAATGGGCCCCGGCTAAGGGAGTGGGACTGAGGGGCTGTAGCCGATGTGCCGGGGCAAAAGACTGGGGGCATGTCAGCCGAGGAGAAAAGTTTGTGGCTAATAACGCAGAGGCCAAAACCTTAAGGTGAAACAGGCAAGGCGAAGAGACCGAGACGAAAAGTCCCATTCTGTCAGAAATCAAATCAAAGAAAAAGGAACTAAACAGGAAAGAAGCTCTTGCCATTTCCTAGAAGATAAAATATGTGTAGGATCTCATGAAGAGGGAAAATTTTAAAAAATCTCAAATTCAAAACTTCAAAAAGAAAGATTAAAACAATCTTCCTATATTTATCATCCTGTAAATCACATAAAATATTTTTTCCAGCTTCTTAAAAAGATAAAAACAGCTGGATACAGCCTCTTATGAGTAAGAGGCACTTTCCCAATTTGGGGGTGGAATTGGGGGAAAATCATCATAGGAAATTGCATTATAAAAAAAATGGATTTATTTAAAAGCATTGCAACAAAGTATAATACAAAGAAATATCATTACTTACTTCAGTTGGCAAAATAGGAAGGTCACAAGCTGCACATTTTGGTGCCAAAACTCTTCACAAAAATAAAAACAATTTTTTTAAAGATGAAAGATAATCTAAGGTTCAATCAGTTTTTAAATTGCTTCAGTTGTTTTTTTTAATGTATTTTGATGGCATTTAAAATTTTATACTAATTCTCAAGTTTTCTTCTAAAACAGCAATCTGATCAATTCCTCCATGTCAAACTACAACTGAGTATCACATTTCTGCATATTCCTCTACACAAAATAGAAGTATTTGCAAGAAAAATTGCATTATAAAATTAAACTATAATCCATTTTATTTTTTTTAAAGCTTGAGAGGAGCACTAAAAAATAGCACAATGTAATAGCAACTTAAAATGGTATCTGTCATAATAGAATGAAGCTATTCTGGCTATGGCTAAAGGATGTTGAAGCCCGACATTGTTATTGGGCCATAGTTTTATTACTCCAGTCTTAACAATGGAGATAAATAGGGCACAATTCTTTACTTTTCTCTTATTTAATTGTACATTCCCTTCAGTGTCTCTCTGAAAATTTCATTTTTTCCCATTTTTTGTTTTGTTTTGCTTTCAAGGCACTGAAGCTTTAGATTTATTTATCCAATTTATATAGCCGCCCAGGTCAACAAATGACTCTGCGCAGCAAATAGTTAAAATAAAATAAAACTATTATAAACATTATAAATACACAGTGATCAAGCAGCATAAACTCAAAGCACTAACATAACTAGAAGCAGGCCCCTGCACACCCTCAAGAGTCCAAGCCCTGGAACAGAAAATCTAACTTTTAGAGTCTTACAAAATGCCAGCAACCTGATCTCCAGAAGTAAAATGATTCATAGCTATAGCAAAAAAAAAAAAAAAAAAATTGTCTTCCAGGCCCACCAACTAAGTTCCATGTTCTTTAAATTTATCAGAATATTTGCTACATCACAGCTATAAATTAGAAACTAGTTATATATTACTAGTATTCAATCCATGGCCCTCCCTTACTAATATTAAGATAAAGTATCATTTGTATTCATGCTGGTTGCTTTACTTCAGTACAATTTCTTCATGTATGAAATTGCAATAAATAGTTATATTTGTATTTTTCACTCTTTTATTTCTGACATTTCCTCATGTTCTAATATCTTTCTTGTGCCGTGTTTTAAAATGCAAGAATTTCAGGGCAAAAATCCAATATAAGTCAAAGATAAGTAATAGATAATAAAAATGCTTGATAATTCTGTTGACTATTTTTAATTAAAACTGCTTCTAATATTGAATTTCAAGTAGTTGAAGAAAATAATTATATGTAATAACATGTCATTTAAACGTGTTAAAAATAAGTGAAATATTTAGGGGAGCTTGTTCACTTTTCTAGTGAACTTGTAATAATGGAAAAAGTACTGACACTTATTTCTAGAGAAAGAATATGATCAAAATGAACATCCCTGGTATTTTGATAAACTTCTCCATGCACTCACTTTCATCAAACACCAATAATATTCTGAATCTTTATTACAGGGGTGTCAAATTTGCGTAGTCATGGTAGCATCACATGACATATTGGGCCCTTCGCTAAATCAGGTGTGGGCATGGCCAGCACATGACGCATCTGGCCCGCAGGCCGCGAGTTTGACAGCTCTGCTTTATTACTTACCTGGACACAAATTATATAGGTTGCAACTTTTCAAATTTAATTTTTTTCTTACTTGTGGTAATCTCGGACGCAGTAAATTTTGTTCTCACTGTCTATTGTGAATGGCACTCCATCAAGACATTCATTACAAATCACACAACGAAAGCAGCCTGGATGGTATGACTTTCCCAATGCTTGCAAAATCTACAGTAAGAGATTCAAAATTCACTTCTTTTTTTTTTAAAGCATGTAGAGTTTTAAAATGCATTTCTGAAAATGCAAAGGATTAAATGAATGTTAATCTGAATTGTATTCATGTTAGAAGTATGTAAATAACAGATTGCACCATGAAACTGAGCAATATTGTCTAGTATTTGATAATCAACTGGGATTTATATTGGTGAAAACTCTGTTTAATTGGACTTTTATCATATGGTAATATTTTTAGTATAGCATATCACAGCAAACAGCCACTAAAAGAAACCTCCATATTGGAGTTAACATGTAAACCAATTATGAATCTTGCATAGCTCTTTGTTTTACTGGACCTTAATTTATGATACACTGGATAACTTCCAAGAATAATTTCAAATCAACATTCAAATTAATTTTTAAGATAACAATTACCATACTATCAATGAGTGCCAAGAGAAAAATACAAAATGATGCAATATCTTTAAGCGTCAATTGTTTTCTGCATCCATATTGCTTTATTGGATGTTGCTTGTGAGGATTAGAATCTATGGAGAAACAAACATCTAAATTTGCCAAGAAACCAGTATGGGTTTTTTTTAATTCAAGTTTTTTATTTTATATTGTTTATACATATCAATGTGTGAATAGTGTGATATCTGGGTATCATGCATTTCAGTACAATAAACATAATATTATTACTCCTACATGTTATATTTCATTTTCATTGTTTCATATACACATATCTTTTACTATCACCCTTCAGAATATTCTATTAATACACATATGTACATTAAAATATATTCTTCCATTGTCTAATCACCCATTTTTTATTTCTAATATAATTCTACTGTTAATACGCAGGTTTACTTTAAAATATATTTACAATATGTTCTTTCATTATCTAATCACCCATTATTTAGTTGTAATATTTCACTAATCATATTTTTATGCATCTTTAATATTTCAAATTCTAGTTTCACATTGTTTTGTTTTTATTCATAATTCTCCTATTTCCCTTATCCCACTCTTCATATCTATTTATATTGAAATGTTATTCTAGTGTCCATTACACTACTTATAAAATAATTATAGCTAGCCTATGTAAATCTAATATTAATACATATTTATGAAGATATATTTATGAAGGATCCCTTTCCTCCCCCCCCCCTTATCCGTCATTCTCTTGCCTGCATCCGAACCTTTAATCTTATTTTCTTTTTGGTTTGCCTCCCATATTCATCCTTAAGTCTCTTACTTCCTCTATATCTAAATTTGTCTTCTGTTTATGTGATCTAACTTTTTCTCCCTTCTCTACACTTTCCCACTGTCTAGTTCCAGCAGATAGCTCCTGGCCCCTTCTCTTTTCCCCAGCTCACTTCCTGTTTCTCCTGTTCCCTTTTTACGTCTTTTACAGTATTTTCCTCCTTTTTTAATCCCTTAACCACTATTGGCTTTAGTAATATCTCGTCCCTGTTGATTTCTTTCTGCTGGTTTCTCAGTTCTGCTTTTCCCTCTGCTCCTTCTGATGATTCCATTCTTTCCTCATTGTCCTGGTCTTTGTCCATTATCTTTTGTATCATATTTTCCAGTTTTTGGTCTATACGCTCTAATATTTCCTCAATGCTTTGAAACAACTCCATTCCGTTTTGCTTCTCTCACTTCCATCTTGTATTGCATCTGTATTTAATAAATTTCCTTTTTGGCCAATTGTCCAGGAGCCATTAATTCAATACAAAACTTCCAAATCTCAGTTTTAAATGTCTCATCAATAATCAATCCAGTCAATCTACTCAATTTAAATTCACCAGAGGGTTGTCCACATCTCTTCAAGTCACTTTTATATGATCAATACTGTTCAGGGGTCTCTTAACTGAAATTCTTATTTATTATTCAAATCTCTAGTGGCCTTAGGGTAGGTACTTATCCAGCAGATATTTTCAGTCTCTTTAAATAGTTACACAGTTCCCTTTTCATCAGCAGATGGCCCTCTCACTTAAGTCTGCTCAGTCTCTCTGCGATGTTATTCGTAAGTACAATTTAATTGTTTTAAATTGTAAGTTTGGCAATTGAGCAATAGTAGAAAAATACAATTTGGGATGATAATTCCAGCATTTTAAGAACGCCTCTTCAATGCCACGTCTTTAACTTTGAGAATCCAAATTTCTATTCATTTTAAAAAGCAATTTTTCCTCTTAAATCCTTTGGTATTTTTCCAAGTGCCTCGTACACCACTTCAACAAATAGTTCTGAATACACTTTCCCCTTAGATTTCTTGGGGTCCAATTTCAACAAAAAATATTTTCTCACCCAGTTCACACACTATTCACTTTCTCCGCTCCTGCACTGTCTTAGTTTTTCCGACTGTCCCCGGCTTCATGGCAGCCATTTGACTATCACTGCTTTATGTTTTCGGAAGGGGCTTTCTGAGTCAGGGAGGAGAGACGCGGCTCTCCTTGACCTGCACAGCGGCCCCCCTTTACTTCGCCTTCTCTCCACCATCCTTCCCATCCTTGCAGCCACCACCCCCTCGCCCCACTAATTTTTCCTGATGTAACTAAAAATTATATGTTATATTGACTAGGAGTTTTAAAATAAGGTACTAACTTTAGCTATGCTGCTGCTGATTACTAGTGGCTAGATGATTTTAAAGCAGTGACTCTCTCAGCCCACTGCTTTGTTCAATGACCACAATCCTCTGGTTGTGGTCATCCATCTGCTAATGTGATTGTATGCACATTAATAGATGGAGTCCCAGATTAAAGAGAGTAGGATGCCTCAGGAGGAGTTGAGGAGACCCTGGGAGGCTCTACTCAGGAGCTGAAAATCCTTCCTGTCCAAATCCAAGCAGAATTTTTCAGCCCAATAGATGAACACTCATGCGTGGCCTTCCCCAGCCACCTGAGCCATCCCATGCTCCTCACGTTAGCCTGCTTTCCATTCTCTGCTTCGATTTCAGCTCCCTCTCATCTCTATGAACTGGCAGAAGGGTAAGGCTTTGGCAGAATGGAATAACAGAGCTCAGATCCTGAAGATTTCAGATATTTCCCCATCCCACAAGACAAAGTCAGTTTTTGCTGAGGCATTGCAGAAAATACGTTTGGTGGCGACCAAAAACATTTCATTCAGTACCTCGGCAAAAACTGACATTGTCTTGTGGGATGGAGAAATATCTGATATCTTCAGGATCTTTAGGACCTGAGCTCCGATTCTCCATTCCATCAAAGGAGTTCAGCTCCCCTCAGCAGGCAACCCTCAGCCAGCCCCTCTGAGACAAGAGTGAGTCTCTTTGGCAAGAAGCAGCAGTTTGCAATCTTTTCTGCTGCTTTCTCCATTGACTTTCTGGAGAAGATAGAAGATAAAAGAGTGGAAATGACAATTCTACCTGCAGGCTGTTTGAAAACCAGTTGTAAGTATGAGCTCATTGCCAAGCGACCAGATCGCAATCATGTGATTTCAGGATGGGGTCAGCGTGATGTTTTATTTAGGTTAGAAACTGTTGTAATTTCAAACAGTTGTTAAACAACTGGTTGTAAATTGAGGACTACCTATACTATTAGTTTATTGCATTTTCTCTTAGTTACTTACATAAATATATTTAGAAGTTTTTCCTGCTTGTTTTACTTCTAGAAAGAAATATATCTTCTAAGCTAAATTGGTGTTCTACACCAGTGATGGCGAACCTTTTTGGCATTGCATGCCAAAAAACCAAGCACGCTCATGCGTGCCAGCAACCATAATGCAATGCATGCTCCATTTGTGCATGGGCACATGACCCTCCCCCCCATGCATACACTCCGTACTGTGCATGTGCACCCCCGTGCATGTGCCCCCACTTTTTTCAAGGGGGCCAGTGCACCTCTTACCGGAGGACAATCAGATATCAGATTGTTCCCTGGCGAGACAGCTGTTCCCCGGCTAATGGCAGCGGTCTCGGCCCCGTCACCTCGGCAGCACCATGCGCCGGCCGGGGAAGCTCCAAACATGTGGCCTTGCCTGGGCTCCTCCCCACTGGGTGCCAGGCTTCCCAGCAAGCCCCCTGTGGCAACACGAGAACCGCCGCCCCGAGGGGCGAGTGGGTGCCAGCAGCAAAGATGGGCGAACCGGGGCTTCCCTCTCTCCCCACATGAGCGGGCTTCTGACGGAGCCCCAGGCTTCTGGGGGAGAGACTGAAGCCTGCTGCCGCCCCGCTGGCTGCTTCTGCCACTGTGGGAAGCAGCAGTGTGAGAACCGGCGGGGGCGAGGGGGTGGCAGCAGCAAGGATGGGTGAGCCAGTGCTGCCCTGTCTCCCCACACAAGCAGGCTTCTGGCATGGCCCCAGCCCTCGGGGGGATTGTAGCCCTGGCAGGTCCATCCTTTCTGCTGCCACCCTATTGTCCCCGCCGCCACCAGAAAAGAATTTTCAGGTGGTTGCGCCAGCTGCATGCTTCCTTTTTGGATTTGCCCAAAAACACTTCCCTCTATGGTTCTCCAATGCACACTGCAGAGCCGCATGCCCTTCTCCTCCTTCTCCACAGACTCACCTTCTCTTTCCTCCTGGCCAGATCCACCACCTGAATTGCAGTGCACTTTTTTGATTCGGGGAGAGGATCGCAGCACTGCCACCCAAAAACGCTTTCCTCTTCAAAAACTCTTTCCTCTTCTTTGCCGGACGTGCGCAGGCAAAACAAGAGCACCACGGTTTCAGGTGCTGCACGGGGGGCGTAAGGCAAGGCAGCTAGCCCCTCTGCCTACCCCTTCTTCAGACGATGCAGGCGGAGGGCGGTCGGCTTCTGCTCCTGGCCCAGGAGGAAAGAGAAGGTGAGTCTGCGGAGAAGGAGGAGGAAGGCATGCAGCTCTGCAATGTGCACTGGAGAACCATGGAGGAAAGCGTTTTCGAGTGGATTCGGGGAGGGGATCACAGCGCTACTGCCCAAAAACGTTTTCCTCTGTGGTTCTCTGGTGCACATTGCAAAGCTGCGCACCTTTGTCCTCCTTCTCCGCAGACTCACCTTCTCTTTCCACAAAAATGGGGAGTGCAGAGACCAAAAAAATGCATTGCATTTCAGGCCTCTGGGGGAGGGATTGAAGCCTGCTGCCGCCCCATTGTCTGCTCCTGCACTGAGAGGGAAGTGGCAGTGTGAGAAGCACCAGCACCGGGGGCAATGGGGTGGCAGCAGAAAGGATGGGCTTCAATCCCCCACCCCAAGACCTGGGGCCATGCCAGAAGTCTGGTCATGCAGGGAAATAGGGCAGCCCCGGCTTGCCCATCCTTGTGGCTGCCATGCCCTCACCCCCATCAGTTCTCGTGCTGCTGCTTCCCTGTCAGTGGCAGGAGCAGCGGCAGGCTTCAATCCCTCTCCCGGATGCCTGGAGCCACACCAGAAGCCCCATCGTGTGGGAAGACAGGGCAGCCCTGGCTCACCCATCCTTGCCGCTGCCACCCCCTCACCCCTAGGGGCGTTGCCGCTTCCTTCGCAGTGGCAGGAGCAGCCAGCAGGGTAGAGAGGGTGGTGGGCAGGCTGCGGCAGCCTGCCATTTGCACCGGCTAAGAGGCAGTGGCAGCTCCTCCTCCTGCCAGCCTTGCACTCCGGACAGCATCCAGCCATACCTGGTCTTCCTCTGCGGCAGTCCACGTGGATCCCAGGCAGCGCACCTTCGGGGTCTTTCCTCGCAGCGGCGGTGGTGGTGACAAGGCAAGCAGGCAGGTGGGTGCAAGGGAGCGACTGGTGGCAGTGTTCCTGGCTGGCAAGGGGGTGATGTCTCGGGGCAGCATGCAGGTGACAACGGCATGGCTGGTGTGCACCCGTGCTAAGAGCATGCCTTCAGCTGGCCACTGCCGCACGCGTGAAGGCCAGCTGATCAGCATGCGTTCATGCATACCAGTAACCAGCAGACTAGCTGACCAGTGCGCATGCATGCCCCAGAAACTCGGAAGAGGAATGGGTGATGCCGTGCGTGCCAGGTGACATGGCTCTGTGTGCCACTTCCAGCACGCATGCCATAGGTTCGCCGTCACGGTTCTACACTGTTCTTTTTTCCCTCATTGGTTTTCTCTATAAATAAAATGTCCCTTACCATATCCATGATCAAATGACTACATATGTAGCATCGGTCAGCTGACTGCTGAAAGCCTGAATACTGCAGTTGGGGAAAAAAACAGAATTGTTTAAATATAAAGATTTTACTTTTTAACAGGAAATCACACCAACACATAGT
Organism: Ptyas mucosa; assembly: GCA_012654045.1. Lineage (NCBI taxonomy): Eukaryota > Metazoa > Chordata > Lepidosauria > Squamata > Colubridae > Ptyas > Ptyas mucosa. Next base: position 3,076,458 of record WNWU01013587.1, on the reverse strand, counting down.
CTCTCCAGCGCCTTGAGTCTTAAAAGCCATTCTCAATTACTTGCTTTTAAAAGCTTCCTAAATGCTAATATAGTATAGCAACTAAGAAAATGAAATCTCCAGCTAAAATCTCAGCATGGTGTAAACATTACTGATCTCTTTTCCAAACATTTGGGGTAAATAATGGTGAATCACCTGAGTTGTTAACTAGAAATGTGAATTCGCAGCAAATATACATTTTAGTAGATGTACAGGCATCTGGTACAAAACCCAGTAATAAAAAAATAATAAAACACCCTTGAAGATATTACAATGCAAATCCCACCTTTCCATATTTGCATCTTGATATCAGACATCTCTATATAAATCACATGGTTTGCATCATAGCACATAGGACCATTTGATGACAGAAGTAGTAGTGAGACAAAGAAAATGCATGCCACATTTGGTGTTTCTGTTAAGTATTTTGTATTCTTATGGGAACATATGAACAACAATCTAGATTCTATTTTTATGCACCTATAACTCTAAGCACAAGTTAATTATCAATAAATGTCAAAGTGCCACATTTATGAAAGATAAGTCATCATTATTGTTTGCTTCATTTAATCTTCTCATTTTTAGAGACACTTGATCAGAGGAAGTTGATGAGAAGTGATTTTTTTAACTCTTTACATTTCTTTTAAAATAAATCAAAAGCAAACAGAGCTGCCAATGAAATATATCCAGCCCATAATTTTATTGGTTCATAAGCAACATTTGTGCTATCATTTTATGTTGAATAAGGATCCTCTCACCTCTGACAAAAATATTTTTTTGACCATGGTCAGCATCATGGAAAAGACTGCAGCACACTTACTAGAAAGTCTTCTTCACAAAACACCTTCCCGTTAACAAAGTAAAAGGCCTTCCCTCTCAATTTTCGGCCTAGAGGATAACAAAAACATAAAATTAAGTGTTTAAAAACGAATAATTCATACAGAATGTAGAAATAAAAGAATGTTTTAATATATATACTGGGGCAAAGCAAACAACTCATCTGTTTATGTCATGGGAAAAGGATGTACTGAAAAATGATGCCACCAAGTACATGTAAAAGGGATGGATCTTCAAATAAGATCCAAATGAGCTTTATCATTCTGTTTTCATGAAGCTTTGCTCCAATATAATATGGGCCTCCAATTTACCTTATCTGTACAAAATTGGGTACATATACAATTACAGCTGTAACGAATAGAAAATAACTCCCTATTCTGTTTACCACATAACGAACCCCATACTAATATAAACACCTAAAGGCACAGCAATATTTTAGATTCTAAAGATGAAACTTTCTTGCTACTCTAACTGCCATTCTGGCTACAGAATAGCATAACTATGATATAAATATTTAGAATGAAATTTAGATTCTGAATAAGAATAATATTATTTAATGCCAATCTGCAACCAAGATCAATATTTATTGTTTTATAACCGGGGTGGGATTCAGCTGGTTCGCACTGTTTTAGGTGAACCGGATGTTAATTTTAATCTGGTTCACTGAACCAGTTGTTCCAAAGACTGGCTGACCCCGCCCACCCCTCCCCTCCCCTCTGTCTCCAGGCGGCCTGTTTTGGATGCCAGGTAAGTGCAGTGCACGCACAGAGGTTCTGGGAGGGTGAAAAACGGACCTACCTGAAGTCCGGAAACAGTCCCGTTTCCAGCCTCCAGGGGGCTTCCGGTGCCTGGGGGAGGCCGTTTCACCCTCCTGGAGGCTCAAATAAAGCCTCTGGAGCCTGGGGAGGGCAAAAAATGGGCCTACCGGAAGTACCAGAAGTCCGGAAACAGGCCCATTTCCGGCCTCCAAACTGGTTGTTACAACTAATGAATACCACCACTGTTTATAACTCATATCCCATTACTCCTTGTTTTCACTTCCTCCCCTTGCAAAACCTAAATGAAAATGGTTTCTTTAATGGAAAACAGTTTAGAACAGAGCACGATCAGCTTAGCAAGACACAACTCAGTAGTTACTCAATAGTGTAATATTTGAAAATACACAAGAGTAGAATAAACACATTCTATTCCCTTTACCAGCTGAAGGAAAGCTTTAACTTTAGCTATTGAGAAATGAATACCTGAAGTTCTTGCTTCAGGTAAAGGGTACCCCCCAAAACAGGTCATCAGTATGAAACACAATATGCAAACATCAGAGATTTTGAGCAATTTTCATTATTCAGTATTGCCAATTTTTTTTTTGTTGGACACATAATAAGCTATGAAAAAGAAGCATACAGTTGCAAGAAAAAGTATGTGAACCCCTTGGGATTACGTGGAGTTTTGCATGAATTGGTCATAAAATGTGCTCTGAATTTCATCTAAGTCACAACAATAGAAAAACACAGTCTGCTTAAAATAATACTACACAAACATTAAATGTGGCCATGGTTTAATTGAACATAACATGTAAACATTCACAGTGCAGGGAGGAAAAAGTATGTGAGCCCCTAGCCTAATGACTTCTCCAAGAGCTAATTGGAGCCAGGAGTGAGCCAACCTTGACTCCGATCAGTGTGATGATATTGGATGTGTTGCTAACAGCTGTCCTGCCCTTTAAAAACACACACCTGTTTGGGTTTACTGGTTTCAAGAAGCACTGTCTGATGTGAACCATGCTTCGCAGAAAAGAGCTCTCAGAAGACCTACGATCAAGAATTGTTGACTTGCATGAAGCTGGAAAGGGTTACAAAAGTATCTCCAAAAGCCTTGATGTTCATGTGTCCACGGTAAGACAGACGGTCTACAAATGGAGAAAGTTTAGCACTGTTGCTACTCTCCCTAGGCATGGTTGTCCTGTAAAAATGACTGCAAGAGCACAGCGCAAAATGCTTCATGAGGTAAAGAAGGATCCTAGAGTGTCAGCTAAAGACCTACAGAAATCTCTGGCTCATGCTAACATTTTTGTTGACACATCTACAATAAGGAAAACATTAAACAAGAATGGAGTACATGGAAGGACACCATGGAGGAAGCCATTGCTGTCCAAAAAAAATATTGCAGCACGTTTGAAGTTTGCAAAAGAGCACCTGGATGTTCCACAGCACTACTGGCAAAATATACTGTGGACAGATGAAACCAAAATTGAGTTGTTTGGGAAGAACACCAACACTATGTGTGGAGAAAAAAAGGCACAGCACACCAACATCAAAACCTCATCCCCACTGTAAAACATGGCGGAGGGAGCATCATGGTTTGGGGCTGCTTTGCTGCCTCAGGGCCTGGACGGATTGTTGTCATCGATGGGAAAATGAATTCCAGAGTTTATCAAGACATTTTTCAGGAAAACGTACGACCATCTGTCCGCCAACTGAAGCTCCGCAGAGGATGGGTGATGCAACAGGACAATGACCCAAAGCATACAAGTAATTCAACCAAAAAATGGCTTCAACAGCACAGAATATGCCTTCTGGAGTGGCCCAGTCATAGTCCTGACCTCAACCCGATTGAAATGCTGTGGCATGACCTTAAGAGAGCGATTCACACCAGACATTCCAAGAATATTGCTACACTGAAACCGTTTTGTGAAGAGGAGTGGTCCAAAATTACTCCAGATCGTTGTGCAGGTCTGATCTGCAACTACAGGAAACGTTTGGTTGAGGTTATTGCTGCCAAAGGAGGGTCAACCAGTTATTAAATCCAAAGGTTCACATACTTTTTCCTCCCTGCACTGTGAATGTTTACATGATATGTTCAATTAAACCATGGCAACATCTAATGTTTGTGTAGTATTATTTTAAGCAGACTGTGTTTTTCTATTGTTGTGACTTAGATGAAGTTCAGAGCACATTTTATGACCAATTCATGCAAAACTCCACGTAATCCCAAGGGGTTCACATACTTTTTCTTGCAACTGTACCTGTGTCCTGTTCACAGTTGTTAGCATGAAATAAAAATGCAGTTTGAAAATCAGTATCTTAAAAATGATACAAATGCACATCCAAGACTTTTACAGTTTAAATGCAGTGTTTCTTGATCACTTTCTAAATACATATAGGTCATATACAAATACATTATGCTTTTAACAGAGAAGAACCGAGATCTCAATCTAACATATTATATCTTAAAGTTCAGTCTAGCTGATGTGATTGATAACTAAAATAGCTGGCACAAAGTGAGAATGTTTTTTTGGTGCTGGCATGCTCCTTTGTGTTAGGCACCCCTCAGAGGCACAGCAGTACCTATTTAGCTATAATTTTGACACTAGAAAAAAGTGTCCAGGCTTTTAAACAGCTAAAGCTATTGGCATCAGGGCATGAGACCACCTCATTTCATTGTATGATAACCAGAAAGCAAGAATTAGAATGGAAAATGGGGTAATTAAATGTATCAAAAATGGGAAAGGAGTGTGGTAAGATTGTCTCTTGCCCTCTAACTAATCATATATATAAGCAATATATATTGTGAGAAATCCTGAGCCAAAGAAATAAGAAATTGGAATTTAAATCGCTTGGGAGAAACAACAAAATACATGAAGGTTAGCTGGAAGTAAGGCTTAAGGGCTCTCTTGCTGAAGTGAAAGGAGGGAATCAAAAGCCTGCTGTTCAATATTTTTTTAAAAGTGGGGGGGGGGGAGAAAAAGATGCTAACAACAGATAATGCCAGCCCAATGCAATCAGAGAAGAAGTTAGAGAGCCAGTTTGATCTGGTAATTGTGGCACCAGGCTAGAAAGAGGGAGATCATGAGTTCAACCATCCCAGCCATGAAAGCCAGCTGAGTAACTTTGAGCTAGTCATTCAAAGATGTGTGTCCTACTTCTCGCCCGTCCTACCTGCCACCCCCAAATTGCATCCCTAAAGGGGCGGGTGGCTAAGCAAGGAACAGGAGAGGGGCGCGAGGCACATCACTGGCCTGCCGCTCTTTTTGCAGTGGCCATCAGCATTACCGGTAGGTATGGTAAGGGCATGTGGGGCATGTCCCCCCCTTCCCCCCCGGCCTCACCTCCTCACCTAGTGTTGTTTGTACGGCAAAAAACAAGAGGAAATGGCGGGACCGGCTGCGCATGCATGTAATTAGTTGGTGGGGGGCTTATTTTGCAGGGGTGGGCTTATTTTATCACATGCGCTGAAAAGCTCAATTGGGCTTATTATCTGGAGAGATCTTAGTTTTGGGGAAACACGGTATTAATTCTGATATTAGTAATACTGACTTCAAAATAAATTGAAATCAGTAAATTGAAACAAGTTCAATAAGACAAAAAAGACGTCTTTGTCAATCTGTATAAAGAATTATACAAACAACATTATCTATATACAAATAAGATTTCTTTTTACTTTGACTTACACCCACAATTGAACCCAAAACTTTTGTTGCTAAGCAAGACAGTGAGTTTTACCACCTTTCTTGCTATAATTGTTAAACTGCAGTTGTTAAGTTAGGAACAGAGTCATTAAGTGAAAGCTTCCCCTTTGACTTTGCTTGTCAGAAGGTTGGAAAAGGTGATCACATAACCCTGGGACACTGCAACTGTCATAAATACATGCCAGTTGCCAAGCATCTGAGTTTTGATCATGTGACCATGGGGATGCTACAACGATAGTTATGTGTGAAACGGTAGTAAGTGTGAAAAACAGTCATAAGTGATTTTTTTAGTGCTGTAGTGACTTTGAATGGTCATAAACAAATGTCTGTAAGTCGAGGACTACCTGTATTTGCTGTTATTTGTATAGAGGTAGAAATCCTGAGAGAGAGATATATAAAAACAAACAGAATCTATTACTGAATACATACATATAGCAGGGGTCTCCGACCTCCGGGCTACGACCCACTACCAGGCTTTAAGCCATTTGGAACTGGGTCGCACAAGTGGTGGGCAAGTCCATATGTGCATCCCCACTTGAGTGAGCACACACTCGCACAGAACCATCTCCTCTCCCTCCACCTTGGTCTGCAAAGCCAGAAACGTCGGGGAACTCTGCCACATAGTATGTGTACCATTTTAAATATTCAGAAAGGGGAATAAACTTCTTCAGAAATATATTATTTGGAGAGGAAGAAAATGCAACCACTTCTTTCTAAGTAATGCAAAAGACTCTGGAATCGTAGATGTATTTGGGACCTACGGAATGCAGTTTGGATTTTGATGCTGAATTTCATTGTTAGAATATTTTATGGAAGAAATCTACTTCTAAAATAGATGGTATAATATTTTATTAGAAAGTATGTGCAGAATCTGTAATAGGCACTTTAAGCTAATTACTTCCTAATGAAAACCCTTTTTAAGGATTTCAAAAATTTCAGATAATTTTTCTTTGCCTAATTCAAAATAGCAGCAATATAATTAAGCACATTTTGATTGCTCAGTATAGACCAAATACCTTAATCACCTTAAGGATGCCTTTTTGTTGATGATGTTTAAATCAAAATGACTTTGAAAATATATTGGAAATTTAAAATATCTTTGAAATTCAAATTCCTGACATTTATTACTTACACATTTTTTTCTTCCATTTAATCATGTCCAATTCTCAGAGCATCTGAGTTGTTGAATTCTGTATTTTTTTCTGCAAGATTTTTCACAAGTGGTTTGCCATTGCCTATTTTCTAGGGCTAAGAGTGAGTTAATGTCCCAGGCAGTGGTATGATTGAAATAATTTAACAGCCAATTCTCTGCCCTAATGATTGGCTGGGTAGGCGTGGCTGGGTGGTCATATGACTGGGTGAGTGTGACCAACTCAACATTACTCACATCGAGGGGCGCCTCACCTGGCCACGTCTCACCCCTCCCCTCCCAGCCATTCCTTGTCACACCCGCCCTGGTCTGGCCTGGCCTCTCCTTGATTTACGACCACAATTGAGCCCAAAATTTATGTTACTAAGTGAGAAATTTATTAAGTGAATTTTGCCCCATTTCATGACTTTTCTTGCCACATTTGTTAAGTTAGTAACATGGCTGTTAAGTGAATCTAGCCTCCCATCCCTTGTCAGAAGGTTGCAAAAGGGGATCAGTTGACCCTGGGAGACTACAACTGTCATAAGACAGTTGTCAACCATCTGAATTTTGATCATGTGACTATGGAGAGCCTGCAACGGTCGTAAGTGTGAGAAACAGTTGTAAGTCATTTTTTTCAATGCCATTGTAACTTTGAATGGTCTCTAAATGAACTGTTGTAAATCAAGGATTACCTGTACAAAAATATAAAAAGCTTCTTTGCTTGCAAAAAGCTGCCCTAAATACCAATCATTAGATTAGAAATAGGGAAATACACCCTGAACATCAATGACAGTCCCCGCCACCCTGGAAACCTAAACCATTCTATCTGAATACCTTCCTTTTCATCAGCAATACCTGCAATCCAGAGTTACAAATCAGGCAAGGTGTCAGAGCACATTGAGGAATTAAAATAGTTAAAATGCAATGATAATCATCAGCAGCCAACTCTTGCTGATAAAATAAAACCCTTTACCAGAGAGGTCATTTAGGCTCTCCAGAAAATGGGTGGGCATACTTGGACTACAAAATGCCAAGCTAAAGAGACAAATTAACGAAGTATATAGGGACCCAGTTTCAAGTCTCTGCCCTCCCAGGCTTGTCAGGATCACAATAAAATTAGTACATGCCAAAGATATTTAAATAAACTTCGAGCCTGGTGCCATGTTACTAAGCCTTATTATCATGAGAGAAAATTAAAATGAATTGTGAGGGAGGATCCACACCTCTACCTCATTTTTTTTTAAAAAATCTTACTATCAGTGAGCAATCATGTGCCTTAGCCACCACGAAGCAATGAAAGAGACTCCTGTCGAAAAAGTTCTTTTTCAAGAGGCAACTGGACTTTCTGGAAACCAAGAAAGCCCTGTTGCCTCTTGAAAAAAGCACCTTTGGAACAACCATGATCTGGATGACTGAAGAATCCCCATAGACAAGAGACTCCTGTGCTCAGTGAACTGACAAAGCACCCTTTCCCATCCAGGAGAAGCAATTGTTAGATCCATTTACACCACTTAAAAATACCAGCTGGTCTCACTCACCTCACAAGATAGCCTAAGGAAATTATCCAGATTTAAGGAACTATCACATGTCCCCAGAAAGGCAGCAAAAAAATCAGAGTACCAAGCTTGCATCCTGCCTATTGGAAGTACACCCCAAAAGGACCATGCCAGAAACCAGTAAAGCAGTGTAAAAAGCTTAAAACTCCTTCCCCTTTCAGAAAGCAAACCCAGAAGCTCTGGACTTCCAGCTGACGTCGCAGCGAGATCTGATGTGAGGACTAGGTCTCTGCACTCCTGCGCTGAGTTCCCCCCGTTGGAGCTAAAGCCATCCTATAGGGGTGACTAAAGCCATCCTATAGGGGTGGTGAAGAAAAGAGGGATGCCCTGTAGGTCACAGGGAACAACTCTTCCGCTCTACTCAAGGCTTTTCCCCCTCTTATCCACAACAAGGAGAAGAGGCAGCCATCATGTCTGCCATGAAGTTGGGACAGCCAAGGCAACAAAGAAAGTGCAGGAGTGGTGTAGATGGATAGTGACTGGAGCTGGGTGAGAAGATGCCTTTTTTATTTAGACCCCAATTTTAAAAAGGAAAAAAAAAAGAAAATCGAGGAAAAGAGACTTTTTGAACTGTTGGTTAAAGTGGCGAACAATTATACAGAGAAAAATCTTAGACCCAAAAGAAAGGAATAAGGGGAGAAAAACTAAAGACTTTTTAAAACAGAAAACTGGACTTTCAAACTGGATAGGCGTTGTTTTGGAAAGGCATTTTAAAATGCTGGAACTATCTACTTGAATAATTGACTTTGCTTCTATAAACTGAATTAAAATTGGATTAAATAACTCTTTACATTTGAAACAACACTGAAACCTAAACTGGGGGCGTTACCTACTGATGAATGGAAAATATATCATACCCCTACAAGCCTGGGAAAGTTTGTGGTAAGAGAAAGAAACAAGATCCATCTGAAGGACTGTGGTGATACCTACTGTTCTATAATTATCTATTTTATGATTACTGGAGACTCAACTGTAGGAATAAGGAAGACTCTTAAGTAAAGTAAAGTGACTTTTGATTCTTGGAACGCTTCCTGGACTATTTAAATTTAACTGACTGAGTAAACTTGGAATACAAAGAAGTAAGTAAGCCCCACTTTTACTCAATAATCCAAATACAATATATTCGAGCCTAATGTTGCTCCTCAGGAAGTACAATATGAGTACTGTACTTCCTGAGGAGCAACATTAAGCTTGAATATATTGTATTTGGACTATTGACTAAAAGCAGGATTTACTAAAATAAGACAAGATGCTCAATCAGGAGGAAATAAGTGAAATCTCAAAAGAAATGGGGTTGATGTTCCAAAGCATTAAGGACACTATGACAAAGAATTACAGGGAGATAAAGAACCTATTGGATGGCATAAATAGGAAAATAGGAAATACCCTGCAACTAATAATGAATGAAGACCAAAAATTCCAGGAAAGAGAGGAGCCAACAAAAAAAATGGAGGAAAAGACAGAACAGAAAAAACAGCAAATACAACAAGAACATGAGAAGGAGAAAATAATAAAGATAATGACTGATGAAATAAACCAATGGAAAAGTACTTTGAGAGATTTAAAAATAGAATCCAACAAATAATGTAATTGTTATAATATAATTTTGTTTTATAATATAAAACAAAAAAAACATAAATAATCATAAATTAGAAATTCTAAAAGTTAACATTATATTGGAATAGATTGTCTATTTTATACATTAAGGTATTTATTCTTGGAAAATACAATAAAATCTATGTCAAAGGGAAACATTGTAACACCGTGATGGTGAACCTATGGCACGCATGCCAGAGGTGGCATACAGCGCCCTCTGATGGCACGCGAGCCGTCGCCCCAGTTCAGCTCTGCCACGCATCCAAACTAATTTCATAAGTTTGATTAATGTAACAAATATTAATATCATTATTGCTACTTGTCCCTACTTGATACCCAGATGCCACAGTGTTCATGTATTGATGTTAATGTATACTTTAAAAATAAAAACCCATTAAAAAAATCAAGCCCCTAACTAAAAAAAACCGCAGGAGAAGCTCAGGCTACAGAAAGTCTGGGCATGCTGCCAAGAACCATTAGTTGTTACAATGTAGCAAGGCTTAATCGCAGAGGCAGTTTCTGAAAACACTTAAGCAGGGCAATAAAGGTAAGTATTAGGCTAGAAATAAGACACACAGGCACACCAGAATGTCTCCTTCCTGTCTTCCTGACAGGAGTAACTCTGTAAGCTGGGAAAAACAAAAGGCTGTTTCTTTCAACAGCAGGTTCACTGAACTGCTCAGAAAGTTAGCCTGAACCGGTGCAAACTGGCTGAATCCCACCACTGGTCCCAAATCATGCAACTGGCTTAGTGCCTAAGGGTGACTAGAATTCACAATCTTTTCATTTCAAGCCTGATGCCTCAACTGCTACACCACCTGGCTCTCACTTACATAATGCAAACCTAAAACATCTGATAATGGTGTATCAATGAATGCAACTATTAAAAAGATTAACTTCTCCAGTCTTGAGGTACATTAATTCATATAAGTTCATACCCAACTTTGGTTTTATTTTGGAACAATATTGTAACTTATATAGGTAAATATATGGATACATCTTTTCATGTTAAAGATGTTAATGGTATTTTGCATTAACATTTTATGAAACCATAGAATTTGATTGTTTTTAAGGAAATTGTTTATAATGGGGAGCAACTAAGAAAATAACAAGTATTGACTGACTGGAAAGGTCCTTCTTCTTTAGGTGTCAAGGAAAGTATTAGTATTCCGGGTTGAAAACCAAGTTTCAAGAAATGTATAATTTACCAATTCTTGAAAAGGTTACTTTTCTATAAATCAAAAAATCAACAATGATGGCTAACCTTTTCCGGACCGAGTGCCCAAAGTGCGCCCCAAACCCCCAAATACAATGTGTGCGTGGCCCCCTGTACATGCCCTACCCCAGTGCATATGCATGTGCCCTTCCCCTTGCACATGCGTGTGCAGCTCCTGCATGTACCCAGTCCCCACACACATACGTGGCAGAAACCAGCTGGCCAGGAGGCATGCATGGATGCGCAGTAGAGCTGAACTGGGGCGACAGCTTGCGTGCCATCAGAGGGCGCTGTGTGCCACCTCTGGCACATGTGCCATAGGTTCGCCATCACGGTGTTACAATGTTTCCCTTTGACATAGATTTTATTGTATTTTCCAAGAATAAATAAGTTAATGTACAGTCATGGCCGTAAATGTTGGCACCCCTGAAATTTTTCCAGAAAATGAAGAATTTTTCACAGAAAAGTATTGCAGTAACACATGTTTTGCTATACACATGTTTATTCCCTTTGTGTGTATTGGAACAAAACCAAAAAAGGGAAGAAAAAAAGCAAATTGGACATAATGTCACACAAAACTCCAAAAATGGGCTGGACAAAATCATTGGCACCCTTTCAAAATTGTGGATAAATAAGATTGTTTCAAGCATGTGGTGCTCCTTTAAACTCATCTGGGGCAAGCAACAGGTGTGGGCAATATAAAACTCACACCTGAAAGCAGATAAAAAGGAGAGAAGGTCACTTAGTCTTTGCATTGTGTGTCTGTGTGTGCCACACTAAGCATGGACAACAGAAAGAGAAGAAGAGAACTGTCTGAGGACTTGAGAACCAAAATTGTGGAAAAATATCACCAATCTCAAGGTTACAAGTCCATCTCCAGAGATCTAGATTTGCCTTTGTCCACAGTGTGCAACATTATCAAGAAGTTTGCAACCCATGGCACTGTAGCTAATCTCCCTGGGCGTGGATGGAAGAGAAAAATTGATGAAAGATGCCAACACAGGATAGTCCGGATGGTGGATAAGCAGCCCCAAACAAGTTCCAAAGCAATTCAAGTTGTCCTGCAGGCTCAGGGAGCATCAGTGTCAGCGCGAACTATCCGTCGACATTTAAATGAAATGAAACGCTATGGCAGGAGACCCAGGAGGACCCCACTGTTGAGACAGAGACATAGAAAAGCAAGACTACAGTTTGCCAACATGTACTTGAGTAAGCCAAAATCCTTCTGGGCAAAGATCTTGTGGATAGATGAGACCAAGATAAAGCTTTTTGGTAAAGCACATCATTCTACTATTTACCGCAAATGGAATGAAGCCTACAAAGAAAAGAACACAGTACCTACAGTGAAATATGGTGGAGGTTCACTGATGTTTTGGGGTTGTTTTGCTGCCTCTGGCACTGGGTGCCTTGAATGTGTGCAAGGCATCATGAAATCTGAGGATTACCAACGGATTTTGGGTCGCACTGTGGAGTCCAGTGTCAGAAAGCTGGGTTTGCATCAGAGATCTTGGATCTTCCAGCAGGACAGTGACCCCAAACATACGTCAAAAAGCACCCAGAAATGGGTGGCAACGAAGCACTGGAGAGTTCTGAAGTGGCCAGCAATGAGTCCAGATCTCAATCCCATTGAACACCTGTGGAGAGATCTTAAAATTGCTGTTGGGAAGAGGTGCCCTTCCAATAAGAGAGACCTGGAGCAGTTTGCAAACGAAGAGTGGTCCAAAATTCCGGGTGAGAGGTGTAAGAAGCTTATTGATGGTTATTGGAAGCGACTGGTTTCAGTTATTTATTCCAAAGGGTGTGCAACCAAATATTAAGTAAAGGGTGCCAATGATTTTGTCCAGCCCATTTTTGGAGTTTTGTGTGACATTACGTCCAGTTTGCTTTTTTTCCTCCCTTTTTTGGTTTTGTTCCAATACACACAAAGGGAATAAACATGTGTATAGCAAAACATGTGTTACTGCAATTCTTTTCTGTGAGAAATACTTCATTTTCTGGAAAAATTTCAGGGGTGCCAACATTTACGGCAATGACTGTATAAGCTAGACAATCTATTCCAATATAATGTTAATTTTGAGAATTTCTAATTTATGATTATTTATGTTTTTTTGTTTGATATTATAATGAGCTGGGCTAGAATTTGGTTTGGGTCAAGGATAGTATTAGAGGCCTAGGCCCGAAACTTTGGTCAAGGCTAATGTTCCTTCTCCTGCCAGTAAGGAGTTGCTGAGATGACATAAGGTATTTTTATCTGTTACAGTACAGGCTGACCCAGACAGATGCATCCTGTTGTTCACTTCTGCATTCCTCCCTAAAAGTCATGTATAGCATATGATAACGTCTGCGATACCCTCTAGATTCATGTGACTCCCTTATTTTGTCTAATCTATGATCAAACGTCTGGAATAGGCGTCTTTCAGTTCCTCCTAACACCATATATGTCTAATGTACCACCCAGTGAATGTATACGTAATTTAAAGTATAAGAATATGTTTTTGTACACCCTTCGGGGTTCAGACATTTTTGTTGTACCTTTGGATTTGAACCTGCGCAAATAAAACTTTCCTACATTGAAGAGCTTGGCTTTGTCCCGTCTTTCCTACAACAGTTACATGGCGACTCCGCCGGGTCTCTGAAGTCAAGGCAATATTTTGCTGAGGGCCGTTCCACCCCTCGAACACAAGTGAATTGCTAGAGATTGCTAGGAAGATATATGTAAACCGAGATAAGGTAGAGAAGAAGGAAAAAGAAACACGGATGCAGAAGAAATCTGAATTGTTAGCTGTAGCTTTGCAAGGAGGAATGTCTTTGGGGCCAAACCAGTGTGTTTACTGTAAAGGGGAAGGACATTGGCAGAGGGAATGCCCTAGGCGTATGAGGGGAAGAGGAACATGGAGAGGAAATGGGAGATGACCGCCTGATGAAGGAAATGGGGTGGGGGGTCAAGGTATTGGTAGGCTTATGGGAAGAAGTGGTTTTCGTGGACAGAGAGGTGGAAGATGCCCTGATAGAGGGTTTGATAATCCCAATAGACTTCAGGAACAGTTAGAGACTGTGGGACTAGTGGAGTCGGATTGGACGGATTGACGGGGACCAGGCTTGGAGACCCCATCTGAGCCACTGGTTACTGTGGATGTCGGGGGTCAACAGACAACCTTTTTGGTGGAAACTGGAGCTGGGAGATCAGTTGTAAATAAACCAATATCAGCGCCTGGGCCATATACTATTCAGGTCCAGGGGGTATCAGGACAGGTTTTGGGGCATAAAATCTTAAAGCCGGTCTCTTGTGATTTTAAAGGAGCAAAAATTCAGCATGGGTTTCTATACATTCCAGAATGCCCGATTCCGTTGTTAGATAGGGATCTACTTAGCAAATTAGGAGCAACCATTTCCTTTGACGAGGGGCGACAGAAGGTGACAGTGAGGCATTCACCAGAAGAGACGTGGAGATTAATGGTAGGAAGACAGGTTGATGAAGTAGGAAGGGGCAATAAATGGAGTCGGTTTGATATGCTGGGGTTGTGGGCTGAAGATAATCCTCCAGGATTTGCAGCTCATCATCCCCCAGTGGTGGTGGAAATGAAGCCGGGTGCTGTTCCTATACGCATAGGGCAGCGACCTGTTTCAAGGGAAGCTATCTATGTAGTGTATGAGAGCATCCAGAGGTATTTAGAGGCAGGAGTCTTAGTGCCTATTCAATCTCCATGGAACACGCCAATAATCCCAATAAAGAAAGCTGATGGGTCTTATCGTCCGTTACAGGATTTGCGCCCCGTAAACGCCCTAACAGTGACCCTACACCCAGCTGTGTCAAATCCCTATACTCTTCTTAGTTTAATTCCACCTCAAGCTGCCTGGTTTTCTGTCATTGACTTGAAAGATGCCTTTTTCACAATTCCCATATATACAGTTAATCAGCCTTTGTTTGCATTTGAATGGGAGCATCCAAGCACTGGAACAAAATCCCAGTATACTTGGACTAGGCTTCCCCAAGGGTTTAAGAACTCCCCTACTCTGTTTGGAACAGCTTTAGCCAAAGATTTACAATATTATGTGCCTTGCCAGCAGGGGGATACGCTGTTGCAATATGTGGATAATGTTTTGGTAACCAGGAAAACAGAGGATACTTGTTGGGATAATACGAAAGTGTTGTTAGATCTGTTGCTAGAGTGTAGGTATAGAGTATTTCGAAAGAAAGCTCAGCTGGTGCAAAAGCGTGTCAGATATTTAGGATATGATGTTGAACAAGGATGTCGAGCATTAGGACCTGAACGAAAGCAAGCGATCTTGGCCCTGGCTGAGCCTAGAACTAAGAGACAACTAAGGAGCTTTTCGGGACTGGCAAGCTTTTGTCATATTTGGATTCCTACTTTTGCTCTGATGGCAGCTCCTCTGTATGCTGCAACGAAAGGTGCTAGTCTTGAACCCCTTGAATGGGGAGGAGAGCAAAAGAAGGCATTCTGTGACATCAAGGAAGTGTTAACGCAAGCCCCGGCTTTAGCCTTGCCAAATTTACAAAAGCCTTTCAATTTGTATGTAGATACCAACAGGAATATTGCCTTGGGGGTGTTAACCCAGCCCCTGGGGAGTTGGCAACAGCCAGTGGCTTATCTCTCTAAGCAGCTGGATGGAGTAGCAAAGGGTTGGCCTCACTGCCTTTAAGTATTAGCTGCAATTGCTGAATTGCTTCAAGATTGTAATAAACTCACCTTCTCTTGTCCCATTAATGTACACTCTCCACATGCAGTACAATCAGCTAAAGGACATCTATGGATTAGTGGACAGTGACTAGCGAAGTACCAAGCTATTATGATTGAGAATCCACAGGTGCGTTTAGTAGTCTCAAACAGATTGAATCCTGCTACGTTGTTACCAACAGAGTTAGAACCTTTGCATGATTGTTTACAAGTTCTTGATAAAGTATACTCAAGTCGCCCTGACCTGACAGACGTGCCCTTGCCTGATGCTGAATTGAACTGGTATATGGATGGGTCTAGTTATATGGTAGAAGAAAGTAGGGTATCTGGATATGCCATTGTGGATGATGAGAAGGTGGTGGAAAGTGGTCCACTAGGGAAAGGACATAATGCACAGGTGGCAGAATTATGGGCTTTAATAAGAGCATTAGAGAAGGCTAAGGACGAGACCTTGAATGTATGGACAGATCGTAAATATGCCTTCCTTATGTTGCATGCGCATGGGGCTGTTTATAAAGAAAGAGGGTTTAGAGATTCAGCTGGGAAATATATCTTGCATGGACATCTGATAAGTCGGTTGCTTGATGCAGTGCAAAAGCCTAAGAAGGTAGAAGTAATGCACTGTAAAGGTCATCAGAGAGGAGATGATAGAGTTGCATTGGGAAATAGGGCTGCAGATTTGGAAGCGCGAGAAGCAGCTAAGCGAATAGAGCCAACCCCTGATCTATCTGTGTGTGTGGTCATGGACGTAAGGTTGATACCTCCCGAAATTAAACCTACTTACACTCAGCAAGAATGTGTGAAAGCTGTGACTGATTTAAAAGCGAGGGTGGAAAATGGATGGTATGTTTTACCTGATGATAGGGTTTTTGTACCGTCGACTGCAGCTTGGACTTTAGCCCGACTGGCCCATGACACAACACACATGGGAAAGATGGTGCTGGAACCTGCATTGAAAAGGGATTATTACATCAATGGACTAGCTGGCATTGCTGCCGGGGTAGTAGCTAAATGTGTCACTTGTGCAAAAGTTAATTCCAGGCAAGGACCGATGCTACCCACGGGAACAATACCCCGTTCGTACATTCCAATGGATTACGTCATGATTGATTTCACTGATATGCCAAGAAGTGGCCTGTTCAAAGCTTTGTTAGTCATGGTGGACATGTATTCTGGGTGGCCTGAAGCTTTTCCCACTAAAACTAAACCAGCCAGGGAAGTGGCAAGATTGTTGCTGAAGGAAATAATCCCTAGGTTTGGGATTCCTAATCATATATCATCTGACAATGGCCCCGAATTTGTCCACCATATTAACCAGGCTGTGGCCAAGGCAGTGGGCATAAAATGGAGGTTTCATAGTGCCTTTCATCCAGAATTGGAAGATTCTATTGAGAGAATGAACAGAATCCTAAAAGAAAGAATAACTAAAATCTGTACTGAAAGTCATTTGAAGTGGCCTGATGCATTACCGTTAGCCTTGTATGCCATTCGAAACTCTCCTAGAGGACAGCATAAGCTGTCACTTTATGAGCTGATGTTTGGTCGACCTCCAAATCTTCTCAGAAGAAATTTGACAGGTTGGCCTGATCTGACTCATAAGGGGGATGTCTGGAATATGGATATGGTGCAAGAACTTAGCAAGCAGGTTGAAAAACTGAAGAAATATGTGATTGAACAGATACCCCCAAGATTAGTAACATGTTGTCATCCATTCAAACCTGGAGACAAAGTCTGGGTAAAACACTGGAAGAAAGAACAGTTAGAAGGAAGATGGAAAGGGCCATTTACTGTCATTATGTCTTCTCCGCTTGCTATTAAAATTGCAGAATCTAAGTCATGGATCCATTGGACACAAGTCAAAGCAGCAGCTGATACCAGGTAGAAGGTGTCCATGGACCAGAACAACCCAACTAAGCTAACTGTCAAACGAAATTAAATATATGTATTGTGTAAATAGGCTATTTACCAGGCTGTGTTAAGAAGAGTGAAGATTGGTGAATTTTTAGAAAGAGATTTGGAGTCTATTGGAAGGGATGTGGATTTGGTCTACAGAGTAAACTCACAATTTGCAATTTTACATAATTTACCAAGAGAGATTCATATTAAATTTGTGAGAAGGGAACTGAGAGATGAGATATTGAGAAAACAAAGACTGGGGGCGCTGGTGTACAGGGGCAAGGAGATCACCATCCTGAAGCAGATTCCCAGACAGGTACGAGAATTAAGAAGAAAATATTATTTTTTATCAAATAAGCTGTACCTCAAGGGAGTAGGTTTTAGGTGGCTGATTCCGGAGGGTTTGATGATTTTTTGGGAGGACAGTAAGAAGAAAATTAATAATGTAACGGAAGCTAAGGCTTTTCTTGACCAACATAAATCCTTGCGGGGGGGAGAGGAAACGGGAGCGGAAGAGGGGGAAGTATTAGAGGAGGGGGGGGGGGGTTAAGGCTCATGCGCTGGGGCCGGGGGGGGGGGGGGGAGGCCAGACCATGGTTTTAAGAGCCAGAACTAGGAAATGAAGAAAGGAGGGGAATCTACTGTTTAAGGTTTTTTTAATTGACATTTTTCTTTTTTCTCTCTTCTTTTATTGTATTTTGTATAACACTTTTTTTTGTTTATATAATTTTTATATAACCTGGTTGTTTGTTTCGATTTAAGATAATAATGTCTGTTGTGTGAGAAATTAAAAAAAGAAAATAATAACTGAAATATCTTTATATAAAGATATTGAAAATTCAACATATTGTAAACTATAATATTGTACAGTTGTGATCAAAATTATTCAACCCCCAATGCTGTAAAGGGGTTTAGGGACTATAGTGTACATTTGTAATTGTATTCAGAATGAAATCCTACAAGGACGTTTTACAGAACCAAATGCAACTAAAATGACATCAGTTGTTTTTGTAATACAGTAGTAAATGTTTCTTTTGTGGTTTCTTCATTGACACAATTATTCAACCCCTTAAAGACTACCACTCTGAAGAACAGAGGTTCATTCAGGTGTTTTCGATCAGGTATTGAAAACACCTGTGGATGTCACCGAGCAGCAATCAAGCATAATAAGCACCAATTAGGCAGCTTTAAAATGACTGTGATACTCAGCTCCTTCTAGACATTTACTGGTGTGGTTACAAACATGGTGAAGGCAAGAGAATGGTCCAGGAAAACAAGAGAAGAGGTGATTTCTCTTCACAGGAAGGGCAATGGCTATAAGAAGATTGCAAAGATGTTAAACATTCCAAGAGAAACCATAGGAAGCATCATTCGCAAATTCAAAGCAAAGGGCACTGTTGAAACGCTACCTGGTCGTGGCAGAAAGAAGATGCTGACTTCGACTGCTGTGCGCTACCTGAAGCGTAGAGTGGAGAAAAGTCCCCGTGTGACTGCTGAGGAACTGAGAAAAGATTTGTCAGATGTGGGTACTGAAGTTTCAGCTCAGACAATAAGGCGCACACTGCGTAATGAAGGCCTCCATGCCAGAACTCCCAGGCGCACCCCCTTGCTGTCTCCAAAGAATAAGAAGAGTCAACTGCAGTATGCCAAACGTCATGTGGACAAACCACAAAAGTTGTGGGATAGTGTTCTGTGGACTGATGAAACAAAATTAGAACTGTTTGGGCCCATGGATCAACGCTATGTTTGGAGGAGGAAGAACAAGGCCTATGAAGAAAAGAACACCTTGCCTACTGTGAAGCATGGCGGAGGGTCAATCATGCTTTGGGGCTGTTTTGCTTCTGCAGGTACAGGGAAGCTTCAGCGTGTGCAAGGTACCATGAATTCTCTTCAGTACCAGGAGATATTGGATGAAAATGTGATGCAGTCCGTCACAAACCTGAGGCTTGGGAGACGTTGGACCTTTCAACAGAACAATGATCCCAAGCATACCTCCAAGTCCACTAGAGCATGGTTGCAGAGGAAAGGCTGGAACATTTTGGAGTGGCCATCGCAGTCACCAGACTTAAATCCGATTGAGAACCTCTGGTGGGACTTAAAGAAAGCAGTTGCAGTGCGCAAGCCTAAGAATGTGACTGAACTGGAGGCTTTTGCCCATGAAGAATGGGCGAAGATACCCGTAGATCGCTGCAAGACACTTGTGTCAAGCTATGCTTCATGTTTAAAAGCTTTTATAACTGTAAAAGGATGTTGTACTAAGTACTAAGATTGAATGTCACTTGGGGGTTGAATAAAACTGATAATGATGTGAGCACAGAAACGACATTTGTGGTTATTTCATTATAAATGTTATGTTATATTTGTCTGACCTACAAGTGCCTCTTTGATGTAAATGTAAGCAAGATGACTGAATGATCAAAATCAATGTCAAACTGGCCAAAACACTCAATTTCAGTGGGGGTTGAATAATTTTGATCACAACTGTATATTTTTAACCAATAAAAACTTTTTATTAAAAGAAGAGTGAAGATTTACCCTGCTGAACCACTCCAGAGGCTGGTTCTCAACGCACAGTTGAAGATCGGTATGGACTAATGTGGGAAACGTGGGTTTGGGGATTTTGGATTGTGGCATTAAGATCTCTAGCTGTGCTAATATTTTATCGCTATCGAGTGTGGTTTTGTAGAATACTCAAACCTAGAAGCACTGTGGTTAATCCACCCTACCCATACCCTATTCCCCAAGAGCTGATCACGTGGCGGGAGTTCCTGGAGGAAAGAAATAACCCTTGCTAAGTCACTCCGGAAGCTGACTTTCTACGCACGGGAGAAGATTGGATAAAAAGAGTGTTTCTTTAATTTTCTCTTTTACTAACCTTTTTTCCAACTGTTACATGTGTTGGTTTTGTAAGTGTAAATGTGGATGCTGTTGCTGTGCACATTGTATAGATTGTGTGGTCTGTACCCACTGTGTGATAGAGTGTGATGTAATAATTATAGAGGACGTATTATCACAATACTTGGTTATTCGTGCAGGTTAACTTTCCTATTATACTCTTAAACCTTGCCCCACCATCTGGACTGTACAGCAAGAGGCTCGGAGTGAGGCTAAGAGACAGCGAAAGGCTGATAAGTATGGTTGTTATATATGTTATCAAATGGGTATGGGTAAGTGCGCTTCTTACAAGGGTACAAGGTAATATGGCATATGTTAGTAATTTGGGCCAATGGAGTAGACCAGAAGAGCAACCCCAGATAGTCCAGGCTTATAATATTGGATCTGGCAGCAGCAATGGTTCGCCCCCTATCATATTCACTCCTGACTGCTGGAATGGTATCCTGCTGCACCCCTGCACGACTCCAAAGGTGTTTGATAAAATAGCTATGATGACTTGTCGGACTCGGGGTTATTCCAACCCTAAGGCTTGTTTATATGTAGGGTATGTCCTGAGAAAGGGAATGTGTGCTGACGCCCCACATAAAGGGGGGATTCCACCGTTATTTTTAAAATGCGGTGCCCCTCGATATTGGGGTTGGGAACGTGTTACCTCCCCTATACAACTAAGATCTGGATGGCAAAGGACATGTGTTTTGCAGGTAGCATCTATTGAATATGGAGCCACGAGACAAGGCCAGGGTAAAGCAAGAAAGACTAGGGAAGTAAAAAGATATTTGGGAACAGGATCTTGCATTCCTTGTGTCAGTAAGGATGGAAGGGCCATTCGGCTGAGATCAGGAATTCCTAAGACATGTATGCAGTTTGATTTGACCACTTGCGTATTTGATTCAACTCGGCCCTTAGTAATCTATAGGTGCAACGGAACGGAAGGAATGCTTTGTTATACCCCAAAGAGGAGAGGGGCTCCATTGGAGGAAGTGCTTAAGAACTATACTAAAAGGGCAGTCACCACCTCACTGATGCCTGTTCTCCATACAGAAAAGCCTCTTGATAGTGCACCTATAACATCTCCTGCAATAAAACATATAGTAAAGCCAAAGTTGGACAGGACGAAAAATGTATTCAGATAACCGTTCAAGGTACCTTAATATCTAATACTCTAATTTATCATACTAGTAGACCAGATGGATGTTTGACATATACACCGGCCACATGTCAGGTAAACACCACTATATACCACATGTGTATGTTGAATGGTAAGGTTCAATGTTATAATCCTGCTGAGGCTAAATCAATAGTCACATACGAAATGTCCATATACACCACTGAATGTGGAAGAGAGGAATTGCTGAATAAAACTGAATTCCGATCTCTGAATAGGCAAGTGGAGTTAACCTTTGACGCCTGCCTGGCTATTAACCGAAATTGCCTGAAGGCAACATGTGGAACTCTAGATTGGGAAAGGAGTTATATGTTGGAAAAGAAATATATGTGTCATAATAAAGGAGAATGTTTTGACAGTGACACCTATAGCTACTGCCCATATTGGTCTTGTGTCATCATGTGGTCTGGAGATCCACCTGCAGGTAATCAAAAATGTAAATTGGAAACAGGGGTAGCAACCAGTAATTGTCAGAAAAATAGATGTACCGTATATACTCGAATATAAGCCGAGTTTTTCAGCACATTTTTCAGGCTGAAAAAGCCCCCCTCGGCTTATATTCGAGTCACAAAAAAAATGCCTTTTTAAAAGAAAACAAATGAGTAGACTCGTGTCTGCAAAAATAGAAAAAACAGCCCCTTTCAGCTTCGTATAGGTTAATTACCATAAACTGATTTGAACAGCTTCCCAACTCTCAGCTGATTTGCTCTCAGCTGTTTTGGGCAGGAGTCTTTTTCTAACTGCAAAGAGTCCTGCTGGAGCACATTTTTTTTTCTTTTTGTGCAATTCAAGCTGAAAACGAAACTGAAAGTAAAGCAGGTTGTTGCCTTTGCTGTTTCTTTGCCACGTTGGAAAGGCAGATTTCTTTTCTTTTTCCTCATCAAAAAAGGTACGTGCAAACAATGGGAAATTTATGGCAAATGGCAAAAGAGGAGAGTTCAAGATTTTAAAACACAAAAGAAAAAAAAGCTCTATTTAACTAGGGAATTGTAATAATTGAGATATTATTAATTGTATATTGTGTTGAAAGCAGAAATGGTTAAGTTGTGGTTTGGAAGAAAATATGGGGGAAATTATTTGGTTTATTATTATTGGTAAATATAATTACCAGTAATTGATTTGTAAGAAATTGGATTGCATGGAAATAATTGAAATATTCATGTTCATATTGATTAAGATACAAAAAAGATAGTTATATAACTAACTCATTTATATTAAAATGTTGAATTTGTATTGAACAACTGTAATATGACATAATTAAGCAATGTGAGGATGGATATAAAAATAGATGACAATGGGAAGGGGTATAATATAGAATAGAAGTGAAAAATTGAATTTGATTAAGATTAGAGATGAGGATGAAGGGTAATATTGGTTTTTTAAAAAAATAGATGAGGAATAAATATGGCAAAAAGGAAATATAGAAATTGTAAATTTAAGTGAAATGACTAAACACTGTTTAAATTTGTGAACCGGCCAAATACTCTGCTCAAAGAAAATACATTGTATGTTTGTATGTGTGTTTCTAATTATTGCTATTTATTCATATTTGTTCTCTTTTATTCTTTAAAGTTTAACAATTCATTCTTTATCTTGATATCTTTATATTTGTTTGGGGTTGGTTATCTTCCCTTTCATCTTTTTTATTGTACAGCAATCTTTCTCCTCAAACCTACCACCTCTCTCTTCGAGAAAGGAGAGAGAAAGAGAATGAGAGAGAGAGTGGGGGGGAGAGAGAGAGAAAGAGGGGGAGAGAGAAAGAATGAGAAAGAGAGGGTGAGAGAGAAATGGTGATAAGATAGGGCAAAAATGTAAAATGTGAGGACAGTCGTAAGTTCGAGGACTGGTCACAAGTGCAAAGACCAGTCAAAAATTACTTTTTCAGCCCTCTGAGTAGTCCATATGCACAAAAGGACTACCCAGAGGGCTGAAAAAAGTGATTTCTGACAGGTCCTCACACTTTTGACCGGTCTTCACACTTATGACTGGTCATCATTTATGCCCATTGTAGCATTCTTAACAACCGTGTCACTCATTTCACTGCTGCTTCTCTTCACCGTGGTGATAAGATAGGGCAAAAACGTAAAATGTGAGGACAGTCATAAGTTTGAGGACTGGTCACAAGTGCGAGGACCAGTCAAAAATTACTTTTTTAGCTCTCTGAGTAGTCCATATGTACAAAAGGACTACCCAGAGGGCTGAAAAAAGTGATTTCTGACAGGCCCTCGCACTTTTGACCAGTCTTTTTTTATTTTGAAATTTACCAGTAGCCGCTGCATTTCCCACCCCCGGCTTATACTCGAGTCAATAAGTTTTCCCAGTTTTTTGTGGTAAAATTGGGTGCCTCGGCTTATATTCAGGTCGGCTTATACTCGAGTATATACGGTAATCCTGTCAAGCTCACTTGTACCCCTACAAAGACCTGGGAGGGAGTGTATGGATTAGGAATTTATGGTAAAGGAGCAGATCCTCATGTAACACTCAGATGGAAGGTCACCAAACATACAAGAAAGTTACAAGACACTAAGGGATTATTTTGGTCATTCTATTTGGAAATGGAAAAATTAAACATACCTGAGATTCCCCGATATGTAACCAATACTTTTGTTAAATTAGCAGAAGATATAGCGCACACTTTGAATGTATCTAACTGTTTTGTTTGTGGAGGAACCAACATGGGAGAAAAATGGCCTTGGGAAGCCCAGGAGTTGAATTATTCTAAGGTATTGGAGATGGATCGACAAGGCAATCTGTTTTATAATCAGGGTAAAGATGGAGATTGGACACTCACCACCAATTTGGTAGGACATGTATGTTTTAAAAGGAGAAGTACCACTGGGTGCAAAGAGGTGGGAAACCTAATTTGTACCGGAAAGTGGGAAAGTAAACTATGGTGGTCGGGTGAAAATGCCACTGAAGGTGTTGATGCACTAGCCCTGTTTGAAGTTAAAGGACTGGGATTTTTAAATGATCCTGATAATCAAACCTTGGGATGGCTAGCACCCGACGGGCTATACTGGATTTGTGGAAAGATGGCATATGGATACTTGCCTAGCAATTGGTGTGGAACATGTGTCTTAGGGATAATTAGGCCTGGATTCTTTCTCCTTCCCTTGAAAACTCGACAAATCCTGGGTGAACCTGTGTATGATGAAGTCGGAAACCAGGAAAGACGAAAGCGACATGTAGATTCATCCCTTATCGGAAAGGTCAATGTTGGAGGTAGTCAGCATAACTGGGGAGAGGAAGAATGGCCAGCAGAACGAATTATACAGGTATAGGACCAGCTACATGGGCGGAAGATGGCATGTATGGCTATCGGACCCCTGTGTATATCCTGAATCGATTGATTCGTTTACAAGCAGTGGTTGAAATTATAACTAATGAAACCGTAAAAGGTCTCTCCCAATTGGCCAGAGAAATTGTTAAATCAAGAACATACATTATTCAAAATAGGTTAGCTTTAGATTATTTGCTAGCCAAAGGAGGAGTATGTGGGAAATTTAATCTCACCAATTGTTGCATTGAAATAGATGAAAGTGGAAAAGTAATTAAAGAAATCACAGATAAAATGGTTAAAATAGCCCATGTGCCTGTACAAACATGGAAAGGTCTTAGTTTAAAAGTTATGTTCTCAGGATGGTGACCAAAATTACCAGGCTTACAAGCTATTGTAGGCCTTATTGGATTAATAGCTGCAGGATGTGTATTACTCCCGTGTGTTTTACCTATTTTTGTAAGAACCATTTCTAATAGTTTGTCCTTATTGGCAGAGAGAAAGGCGACTGCCCAGGTGATGGCCATGTGGGAATATGAGAGCCTTCGACCCAGGGAGGAATCTGATGGAGAACCAGAGTATGTGACTCTTCTGGATATGTCAGATAAGTCACAAAGGGGGGAACGAGCTGGGCTAGAATTTGGTTTGGGTCAAGGATAGTATTAGAGGCCTAGGCCCGAAGCTTTGGTCAAGGCTAATGTTCCTTCTCCTGCCAGTAAGGAGTTGCTGAGATGACATAAGGTATTTTTATCTGTTACAGTACAGGCTGACCCAGACAGATGCATCCTGTTGTTCACTTCTGCATTCCTCCCTAAAAGTCATGTATAGCATATGATAAAGTCTGCGATACCCTCTAGATTCATGTGACTCCCTTATTTTGTCTAATCTATGATCAAACGTCTGGAATAGGCGTCTTTCAGTTCCTCCTAACACCATATATGTCTAATGTACCACCCAGTGAATGTATACGTAATTTAGAGTATAAGAATATGTTTTTGTACATCCTTCAGGGCTCAGACATTTTTGTTGTACTTTGGGTTTGAACCTGCGCAAATAAAACTTTCCTACATTGAAGAGCTTGGCTTTGTCCCATCTTTCCTACAACAATAACAATTACATTATTTGTTGGATGCATGGATATTATCTTTTTAAAACTTATTTTCATCCATTTTCTGCTTATTTTATTTTTTATATTGCATTTTGTAAACAAAGATTCCATTATGATTTTATCTATCATTACTGAGAGAAATTCCTTTTTTGTTTCTCAACCTGATGGTTCCACATTTCCTCAACCCAGATAAATCAATGAAGGTGAAGGCCCTGATCATAAGACAATCTAGAGCAGGGGTCTCCAACCTTTTAGACCTCAGGGACCACCAAACTCATAATTTTAAATCCTGTGGGCCACTGGGGGGGAGGCTCAGCCACCTTTCGGGCTCATCTGTGTGCTTCTGCAAGACCTTCAGGTGGGAGGCGCGAGAGGAAGTGCCTGCTCCAGGCACACAGCCTCTTTTGCATTCCTTCTCTCAAGAAGCTTGGTCAATCTGAGTAAAGGAAAACAAAGGCAGGCAGACTGACGGTGGCTTGCTGACATTGGTGGGAAAGTCAGTCCCATATTCCAGAGCTGTGGGTGCACCAGCTTGCAGAGGAGCTGCCTGCTCCCTGGCAGGCCAGTGCACCCAGCTGGAGGAGCTGCTCCGGGATGACCCAAAGGGCCAGTCCTGTGACTACCACAGCTCTGGAATATGGGACCAGGCCATGGTGGGGATGGAAATCTCCACCATAGGGGGTGGCACGTGCAATGTGCAACTTTGCAGGTGGTGCAACATGCAAAAAGGAGCACAGCCCTTGCTGGCCTGAATGAGATAATGGTGCTGTTAC
>WNWU01013587.1:3007952-3041149 GCA_012654045.1 Ptyas mucosa | reverse complement strand
AAAGAGAAATACATACATACATACATACATATACATACACCGTGTTTCCCCCAAAATAAGACATGTTCAGATAATAAGCCCAATCGGGCTTTTCAGCACATGCGATAATATAAGCCACCCCCGCAAAATAAGTCCCCCCACCAATTACTTACATGCATGTACAGCCAATCCCACCATTTCCTCTGATTGCTTGCTGTGCAACCAAAATGATTTGAGGAGGCGAGGCTGGAGGGGAGTAAGGGGGGGGACATGCCCTCCCCTCCCTGTTCTTTGCACCGGCCGAGCAGCCCAACCTGTCCCACCCCAACCCAATGGCAACAGCTGCTTCCCTTCCCCGCCGTCTTAGGGAAACACGCTGTAAAAGAAAATCTTGCAAGTTCGAGAATTTTGATTGAACTCGCAAGAAGGTTTTCTTTTACAACATGTTTCCCTGGACACAACGGCAAGGAATGCAACGGAAAGGTAAGACACACATCTTGTGGCCCAACACATCCCACCCCAATAGCAACAGCAGCCTGGCTGTTTCCCTTCCCCACCATCTCTTTATTCGAGAAGGGTGGCAGGTGGGGCAAGGGAGAAGCAAGACACATGGAGCGAGATGTGGCTCCCCTTGCCATCTCTTCTCTCCCTTCCTCACCGGGCATGGCAGGGGTCCTGCCCCTTGCTTAGCCACCCACCCCTTTAAGGTATGCAGGTGGGGCGGGCGACAAGCGGGACGCAGGTCTTACCTTTCCAGCTCCATTGGTTTCCTCGCCACTGTGTCCAGGGAAACACGCTGTAAAAGAAAACCTATGATTGAACTCGCAAGGTTTTCTTTTACAGCATGTTTCCCTGAGATGGTGGGGAAGAGAAACAGCTGTTGCCATTGGGGTGGGGTGGGACGTGTTGGGCTGCTCAGCTGACACAAAGAACAGGGAAGGGAGGCGACATAGATCCAGTCCCAAGCTAACCGCCTCCTGCACCACCAAAATAATAAGACCCCCTGATAATAAGGCCAAGCCCTTATTTGGGGGGTCAAAAGAAAATAAGACTCTTTCTTATTTTCAGGGAAACACGGTATATATCAACTTACAACCATAACTGAGCCCAAAATTTCTGCTGCTAAGCAAGACTTTTGTTAAGTGAGTTTTGCCCCATTTTATGACATTTCTTGCTGCAATTGTTAAGTGAATCACTACGTGGTTAAGTTAATAAGATGGTTGTTAAATTAATCTAGCTTACCTGTTGACTTTGTCAGAAGGTCACAAAAGGTGATCATATGGTTCCAGGATACTGCAACTGTCATAAATATGAATCAGTTGCCTAGAGTCTGAATTTTGATCATGGAACCATGGGAATGCTGCAATTGTCATAAATGTGAAAAACGGTCATAAGTCACCTTTTTTCAGTGCCATTGTAACATCAAACGCTCACTAATCGAATGGTTGTAAGTTGTGGACTACCTTGTGTTAAAAATGAAAAAGAGATAAAAGAAAAAATAATCTGTTTGCACTAAGTGCTTAAACAATTTAATAATAATGACTTCAAATATTAACCTGGAAAGTATGCAAAGGGCATGCTACCACTGAAAAGTCTTATATCCAAAGGACTGCAATATGACAGTTGACAAATTGTGTCACCCATAAAAAATATTTCCAAATAATCTTAGTAATTGTTTATAATGGTGAAGGCAATCTAATAGATATTTTGTTTATGTTAGGGTCTATATGCCAATAGTTAAATCTTAAACTAAAAGTAAAGTAGTTATTTCAGCACAACAGTAACATGTAGATGTGAGGAGTCCACTAAGCCACCTGACTATTGCATTTTGCGCCAGCAACAATTTCCAGGCTACCTAATACAGTACTATACTGTACTGAAAGCCAAATGTGAGGATGGGCTAAAATACTCCTGCAGTTGTTGGATTGCCCCTGTAAAGGATCAACATACCATAGTTTAGGGGTGTCAAACTCAATTTCATTGAGGGCCACATCAGGGCTGTGGTTGACCTTGGGGGGGAGGCTGGGCATGGCCAACTGGGTGGGCACGGCCAGCTTGACATCACTCCCCAAACTTCTGGCATTTCCTCTTTGCATTGGGTAGAGTGGGCCAAAGCGATGCAAGTGGACGGTGCCGAAGTCGTGTTGGCCCGATGTTTCCGCTTCGCATTGGGTAGACAAGGCTGAAGCAATACAGGTAGACCAGGCCAAAGCCACGCTGGCCTGATATTTCCTCTTTGCAATGGTATGCTAAGAACCGGAAGCTTTGGGGTTTTTTAGATAGTTTTTCAAACTCTATTTTAAAAAGATCTGGGAGGAGGGTGGTTTCTAATGTAAATAAGGAGGCTGGGGGACCTCCCGGGAGGGGGGTGGGTTGTGTGGGTTCAGGGGTTAATCTGCAAGGGACGGGGTCTAGTCCGGCTAAGGAGCACGACGGAGGTGATACGAAATCCGGAGTCAAGGAGGGGGTTAGAGCTTATACTATCGGTAGACATTACATCAGTACTATAGGTGGGAGGGGCAGATATGGCGGGAGTAGGGGGCCATATCAAGTGAAGGGAGTACGCGCTCGCTGTCTTCAAGCGGTGGCATGCTCCGGCCCCCAATGCTCTGCTCGTTCCCCAGGTTGCACAGACCCTCAGGCCCTGGACCTTCGGCTGATGCTATGCAACGCCAGGTCTGTGGTAAACAAAGCCCCCCCTCATTTGTGATCTTGTTCAAGAGGGGGGAGCGGACCTGGCAGGTATTACGGAGACCTGGCTGGGCCAGGAGGGAGGGGTTTCTCTCATAGAGATGTGCCCACCTGGTTTCCGAGCATTTCATCAGCCAAGGTCACAGGGGAGGGGTGGGGGGGTGGCAGTTATCATTAGAGAAGGTCTTGGCCCGAAGGAGGCCACTGTTCCTCAGACGGTCGGATGTGAGTCCCTCCTTGTGAAGTGGGGTCATGGGGTACAGATGGGCTTGCTAGTTACGTACCTGGCTCCCTGCTATGTGGCGGCAGCCCTGCCTGAGCTACTCAACGTTATAGCCGCGGTGGCGGTTGATATCCCTAGACTTATAGTCATGGGAGATTTCAACCTGCCATCCGTCGGTGAGGCGTCTGAGGTGGCTCAGGAGTTCATGGCTTCCATGACGGCCATGGACCTGACCCAGTTAGTTCATGGCCCTACTCACACTGAGGGAAACACGCTGGACCTGGTTTTTGTCTCTGGTCAGTGGTTGAGTGATCTTGAGATAGGGGATATAGTGATTGAGCCCTTGTCATGGTCGGATCACTCCCTCCTTCACTTTGACCTTCGAACCACCACACCCCGCCGCAGGGAGGCGGAACCGATAAGGTGGTTCCGCCCCAAGCGCCTGATGGACCCAGATAGGTTCCAGAAGGAGCTTGGGCCATTTCCTGAGGCTCTGGCACATGGCTCGATCGAAGACCTGGTGGCCACCTGGGATAGGGAGGCTGCCGGGGCCTTGAATCGAGTCGTGCCTTTGCGGCCTCTGACTCGACGCCGATCTCGCCTGGCTCCTTGGTACACTGAGGAGCTGAGGGAGATGAAGCGTCGGAAAAGACGCCTGGAGAGCAGTTGGAGAGCCAGCCGATCTGAATCTGACCGAACACTGGTAAGATCTCATATTAAGACTTACCTAGTGGCGATAAAAGCGGCAAAACATAACTATTTTTCCGCTCTTATTGCATCATCAGATAACCGCCCGGCCGCCTTGTTTAGGGTGACCCGCTCCCTGCTCCTTCAGGAAGCGCGGGAAGACCCCTTGGAGGGTAGAGCCGAGGATTTTGTTCAATATCTGTATGATAAAATTGCTCAGATTCGGGAACACCTGGACTCTGACATAGTAGATTCAGAGGAAAGGATGGAGGCAGGTCTTGAGAATACCACCTGGAAAGAGTTTGATTCTGTGACTCCCGAATATGTGGACAGGATACTGGGGAGGCTGAATGCTACCACATGTTTATTGGACCCGTGTCCCTCCTGGTTGGTGCTGGCCTCTCGGGAGGTTACACGAGGCTGGCTCCAGGGGATTATAAATGCTTCTCTGAGTGAGGGTGTCTTTCCTGCTGCCTTGAAAGAGGCAGTGGTGAGACCTCTCCTCAAGAGGCCTTCCCTGGACCCGGCAATATTGGCTAATTACCGTCCAGTCTCCAACCTTCGCTTCGTTGCGAAGGTTGTTGAGAGTGTGGTAGCACAACAGCTTCCTCAGTACCTGGATGAATCATCTTATCTGGATCCGTTCCAGTCGGGCTTCAGGCCTGGACACAGCACGGAAACGGCATTGGTTGCATTGGTTGATGATCTCTGGAGGGCTCGGGACAAGGGTTGTTCCTCTGCCCTGGTCCTATTAGATCTCTCAGCGGCTTTTGATACCATCGACCATGGTATCATGCTGCACCGGCTGGAAGAGTTGGGAGTGAGGGGCACCGTGTTGCGATGGTTCTCCTCCTTTCTCTCTGACCGGTGGCAGTCTGTGTTGGCAGGGGGGCAGAGATCGACCCCGAGGCCCCTTATATGTGGGGTACCACAGGGATCGGTTCTCTCGCCCCTTCTGTTCAACATTTATGTGAAGCCACTGGGTGAGATCATCCGTGGTTTCGGGGTGAAGTACCACCAGTACGCTGATGACACCCAGCTGTACATCTCCACCCCAGACCACCCCAATGATGCCCTTGAAGTGATGTCCCGGTGCCTGGAGGCTGTACGGATCTGGATGGGGAGGAACAGACTCAGGCTCAACCCATCCAAGACCGAGTGGCTGTGGTTTCCGACATCCCGATATAGTCAGTTGGTGCCAACGCTGACTATTGGGGGCGAGTCATTAGCCCCCACAGAGAGGGCTCGAAACTTAGGCGTCCTTCTGGACTCACAGCTATCTTTAGAAGAAAACCTGACGGCTGTGGCCAGAAGGGCTTTTTATCAGGTTCGCCTGATACGCCAGTTGCGCCCCTTTTTAAATTGGGACTCATTAAACACGGTCACTCATGCCCTCGTCACTTCCCGCCTGGACTACTGCAATGCTCTCTACATGGGGCTCCCCTTGAAGAGCACCCGGAGGCTCCAGTTGGTCCAGAATGCAGCCGCGCGGGTAGTTATGGGAGCGATGTGGCGCTCCCATGTGACACCCCTCCTGCGCGAGCTGCACTGGCTTCCTGTGTTCTTCCGGGTGCACTTCAAGGTTTTGGTTACCACCTTTAGAACGCTCCATGGCTTAGGACCGGGCTATCTTCGAGACCGCCTTCTGCCACCAGTACCCTCTCACCGACCAGTACGCTCCCATAGAGAGGGGCTTCTCAGGGTGCCGTCGGTCAAACAGTGTCGACTGACGGCCCCCAGGGGGAGAGCCTTCTCTGTGGGGGCACCCACCATGTGGAACAAGCTCCCCCGGGAGATACGGACAATCCCAGATCTCCGCGCTTTCCGCCGTGCCCTCAAGACGTTTCTATTCCAGCAGGCTGGCCTGGACTAACCTCTTCTAAAATTGCTCTTATATTTTTAAATCTTAATCTCATAAATTTAGAGTTTTAATTTTAGGTTTAAGACCAAATTATTTAATTGTATTTTAATCAATTCTTTAAAATATTTGTATTATATGTATTTTATCATTTGTCTGTACACCGCCCTGAGTCCCCCGGGAGTAGAGCGGTATATAAATATAATATAATAATAATATAATAATAATAATAGATCGGGGCAAAGAGATGCAGGTAGACCGGGCCAAAGCAATGCAGGATGGCACCGTACATTTTCCAGGACAGCCCCGTGGGCCAGATTTGGCCCGCGGGCCTTGAGTTTGATATATAGTTGGTATATAAACTCTTGAATAATTGATAGTTTAAAAAACTGATTTCAAACTATAAAAATAAAGAATCTGAAATCAAGATTTGTGATTTTACAAGATAAATTGTAAAAAATGTTCTTATTTCTTGGTATGCAGCTTCCCTCAAGTTTTTTTAAAAATCTATTAAATAAAACATTGAGGAAGGTTTGAATGGAAAAGAGAAAGTCAGCAACACAGGTCTTGTCTGTATTATGTGAACCACCCATAAGGCTATAAATAAGGATATACCAGTTACCGAGGCAAGGCAAAACCAGGAAATTGCTTTTTCTTTACCTCTGCTATTCCTCATCCAAATATTTTTTAAAGCCTGAGTGCTTATTTTCAAGCCCAAAAGAAAATAAGACCAGGTCTTATTTTCGGGGAAACACATTATTAATCTATCAACAGATATTTTATTTTGCCACCAAGGTGTTCCTTTCACTGTGATACAAGACAGTTTAATGTTTTTGCCTATAAAAATAGCAACAATATCCATATAAATGTTACACTGGATAATTAATTTAATTTCATTTAAGAAGTGTCAAGTCTTTTAACAAGCCAATTTACACTTATTCTATCTGACAATCTTAGCCAATTATGACCTGGTTTTAATTGGCAAACTACTAATCAAGATGCAATGTCTTAACTATAAATAATGATGTGGTCTGGTTATTTGTTGTTGTTTTTTAAATAGGTTGTTTATACCTGCAATTTTATCTTCCCATCAAAGATATTTTTCAGAATTCCACTGTTTTTTTTAATCTAAAAATTCAGATACAGAACAAAAACCAAGCATCATAGATAGTAAAACACAACACCACTTACAAGATTATTTTTAAAGCCAAAAACTAATTCCATTCACAGGTAATTAATTTCTAAAACTGAATGTACTACAGCAAATCATTACCCATAAATTTGAAATGTAGCCAACTCCAACTATTTCTATGCAACACAGGATAGCTTCATCTTTTCAAGATCTTTATTCTTGATATAATTCAGTTTTATTCCTTTTATGTCACCAATAGCACTCTACCACTTTTTAAAACAACTTTCTGTATGGATTTATCATCACCTATCCTGTTCTCAAATGGGAAGAGAAGCTGCCATTCATTCCCACAAAAATAAACTAGTGTTTGTGTGAGTGTTCTAGCAAAATGTGTGACAGATGCTGATCAAAGTTGAACTGAAATTATTTTTTAAAAATTAAAAGCTCTATACAAGTACAACCCCAGCTGGGACTATTATTGCTAAGCAATATAGTTGTTAATTGAGTCATGCCCAATTTACAACCTTTTTTGCCACAGTTACTAAGTGAATCATGTGGTAATTAGGCAGAAGTCGTTGGAAAAAGTTGTAAATGGTGATCACATAATCCTGTGATGATGTAACTAGCATAAATACATGCTAGGTGCTAAGACTCAAATTTTGATCATGTCACCATAGGGATGCTGCAACAGTTTCAAGCGCAAGTGCTGGTTTTAAAGTTACTTTTTTTCAATGCCATTCTAAATTTGTATGGTTCCTAAATGAATGATTATAAGTCAAGGATTACTAGCAGAACAGTTTTGCTCCTTGTTTACTTAATGTCTTAAACATTACTGCATTGCAATGTAAACTTTGCCCATTTTCTAGATGCACTGCAATGATGCACAAAAATGCCAAAGGGGTACGAACTTGCAGTATGATGTTATATATTTATTAAATGTATACTCCACTCATTTTGCCATCAAAAATGACTTTTCTGTCATTCTGATAAAAGCAGCAAAATACCAGAAGACAGCAATATTGAAATAGCATACTGAATAATCCATAATACATTCATTTACTGTCACCTGTAGCATACATTTGATTCTTCCTTTCTCAATTGAAAATTGCAATGTGATTTTTATTTTTTTAAAAAGCTCGAACTTTAAATAACTTAAGATCCTACTATCTTGAGGAAAAAAGAAACAGTAAGAGAAACTTTTCCTTATTACCAAGATCCAAGGAAATTCATTAGCAATGTAAGATGCACAAACCTTTTAAAATCTAAACATTTATTTACTATTTAAAGTTTGTATGTGTGTCCAAATATATTGCAGGATAAATATCCTGTTTCCACTAAAATAAAGACATCCCCTGATAATAAGCCCAATTGGGCTTTTGAGCGCATGGCAGTAAGGCCAAGCGCTTATTTCAGGGTTCAAAAAAATATAAGACAGGGTCTTATTTTCGGGGAAACACAGTATTTCCTGTTCAAGGATTTTGTAATTAATTGTGATAGAAAGTCACACATACAGTAATGTTCAGTTCTCGGAACAAGAAGCAATAAAGGAGTTGACATGGCTTAACGATCTAACAGCTCTTTATTCTGAACCACAACAAACAACGAATTAGGAAGTGAGAGTGAGTGAGTGAGCAAACGCTCTGTTGCTGACAGCTCTTTTATACTCAAGCTGGCAGTGGCTCAACCAATCGTAGGGCCCCAATCTCCCACCGGAAAGCTATCAGTGGCAGGGCCAATCGGCTTCTCTTTACTTGACACGTGTTCGTCGGCCGAACACAACACTCCTTCCTCCTGGATCGCGCATGTGTAATCAGCCAGATATGCTGGCCGTCTCCTGATTCGTCCTGACCTGTGTGGCTCAGCAGCTTCTGCCGGGATGGGTGGAGACAGGGCAGGAACCTCGGGAAACTCCAGAGACTGCTTGGTCGCTTTGGGTGGAACTCCTCCGTCGGGTCGGGTCGCAGCTTGGGAGGTGAGTCAATGGATTGCTTCACGAGGGGTGAACCCCTAGGGTCGAGCGCAGGCTCCAGACACAAGTCATCGGTTCGGATAAGCGATGGTAGTGTGGTTGTAGGAGGGGCTGCGCTAGATGTCTTAAAGCAGAGCGAGCGGCAGCGACACAGATGATCCACATGTCACCGCCATAGACAGTCGTCTTCTATCTGGACCCGGTACGAACAGGGGCCAGTTACTTCGGCTATGTGACCCGGTAACCAACCGCGGGTCACCCCCAAAGTTTTGCACGTACACCGTGTCACTTACTTGAAATGAACGGGTTCCGCCAGTAGAATCGGGGGGTTTCTCCGGCGAATACTCGGGTCTAGCACTGTTCTTAGCGGCGGTCCATCAGTAGTTCTGCAGGGCAGTGGTTAGTCGTTGGGCATAGCGTAGTATGCTGGGCCAAGAGGTAAGTTGCTATTTTGTCTTGCCAGTCTCCCGGGTCCAGCTTAGATAGCACTTCCTTAGCCAAGCGGACTGCCCGTTCAACCAGTCCATTTGAAGCCGGATGAAAAGGAGCAATAGTGGCATGGCGAATGCCCTGCTTAGCCAGGTAGGATTGAAAGGCAGTCGAAGTTAGCTTAGGGCCGTATTCCGACACTAAAACATCAGGCAAACCATAAGTAGCGAAGATCCTTTTAAGCGCCCTGATCAATGCCTCCGCGGTGGTTGAGGCCATTGAGACGACCTCAACCCACTTGGAGTAAGCATCCACTATAATCAGCAACATATGCTCCTGAACGGGGCCAGCAAAATCCACATGTATGTGGGACCAGGGGGCCTTCGGCGTCTCCCACTCCCTGGCCGCAGCTGCCAGAGGAGCTGCTCTGTTATTCTGGCACTTTGAACAACTGGCCACCCAGTCTGCAATTTCCCTGTCCAAGTTTGGCCACCACAGGTAGCTGCAAGCCAAAGCAATGCCCAGATGGCCTTCATGCAAGATGTGTAGGATTCTTCTTCGTAGCTCTTCCAGAATTATGGCCCTGGAGCCCCAGAGTAAACAGCCTCTTGTGACAGAAATTTCATGTTGCCTGATCTTGTAGGGCTGAAATTCGGGAGCCATCTGCCCTAGGGGACACCCCCTCTTCACCCAGTCTGTAATCTGCCATAGGGTGCAGTCCCTGGAAAAGAATCTTGCAACCTCCGAGGCTGACACTGGTATAGCCTGGTCATCAATGAACAGGACCGACGACGCAGGAGCCAGATCTTCCACAGGTGATGGCAGGGGGCAGTGGCTTAACACTGCCAGGCTGGTGGACCAAGATATATTGGTAGGCTGACAAGAAGACCACCCATCTCGTCATCCTGGGTGATAG
Organism: Ptyas mucosa; assembly: GCA_012654045.1. Taxonomy (NCBI): domain Eukaryota; kingdom Metazoa; phylum Chordata; class Lepidosauria; order Squamata; family Colubridae; genus Ptyas; species Ptyas mucosa. Next base: position 3,031,265 of record WNWU01013587.1, on the reverse strand, counting down.
TATGAGGGGGGATGGTCGATCGCTGGCTAGGATGCCCAAGAGCGGCTTGTGGTCAGTGACAAGCATGAATGTGCGGCCATATAGCTAGTCATGAAAACGCTTGACTCCGGCCACCGCCACCAAAGCCTCCTTATCGATCTGTCCGTAGTTCCGTTCCACAGAGGACAGTGTCCTCGAAAAATAGGCAATGGGAGCTTCCGACCCGTTAGGCAGTAGGTGGCTCAAGACGGCTCCAACCCTGTAGGGAGAAGCATTGCATGCCAGGGTCAAGGGAAGTTCCGTGTGGTATTGCATAAGAACGCTGTCGGACGTGAGCAGTTCTTTGACAGCCTAGAATGATGCTCTCCGATCCCAGTTCCAGGGTGTCCGGCTGTCAAGGAGGCAGTGCAGGGGTACCGCGATGGTGGCCTTATGTGGCAAAAACATGTTGTAAAAGTTAAGGAGGCCAAGAAAAGCCTGCAGTTCCATTTTATTTTTTGGAGTTGGAGCCCTTTGCATGGCACGAAACTTAGCAGGGGTTGGGTATAGCCCCTTATCATCAATGAGGTAACCCAGAAATTCAATCTGGCAAACGCCCAGTGCACACTTGTCCCGTTTCAGCTTAAGCCCAGCCTTCCAAAAGCGAAGGAATACGGCACGGAGGGCCAGTTCAGCCTCGACGGCAGAAACAAAAACATCGTCAAAGTAGGGGATCACCCCCGGCAGGCCTTGCAACAGTCTCACCATCAGGCATTGAAAGATGCCGGGGCCACGCAGACTCCGAACTGCAGGTGACGGCATTTGAACACACCGTGATGGGTCACAATTGTCTGTGCCTCTGTGGAGGCATCATCCACTCCCAGCTGTTGGTAGGCTTGCGCCATGTCAAGCTTGGCGAAGATGTTACCCCGGCCCAACGAATGAAGAAGGTGCTGGACCACTGGAACAGGATACAGATTTGGCTGGAGCGCCTTGTTAACTGTAGCCTTGTAGTCAGCACAAATTCGTATAGATCTGTCAGCCAATCGGCTTCTCTTTACTTGACACGTGTTCTTCGGCCGAACACAATACTAATCCATGCAAGCCGCATTGCTAGCTTAGCTACAAGCTGCTTGGGACTGGAAGGAATACATTTAGCTTCCTCAAATCCCTGCTATAGGCAACTAGATTTCAAAAGTAAAACAAAAAAGTTTTGTCTTTGTTGCTATTTTCAAGGCTGGCCCTGCTCCATTTAACATCCTATGGAAATCAGGGCATGACTTGCATCCTGATGTCTAAAAAGGGAAGCTCTTGAGCATAACTGTTGTCAGTTTTATCTGACTTGGCTGCTATGTCACAAATCATAAAAAAATATGATTAGAAAAAAAATCATAATTCTAAGGAGCTCACAAGCTGACACTAATGAATCTGATGCTCTGAAGTAACTCAAAATTATTTATGATCCTAAAAGTATTTAAAGTACTGGTAGCAATGCAGACTATTTAGTGCATGATGAATATTAAGAGTGTATTTATATATGACATGTAATGTTATCATTTAGAAAAGCAAACTCTCAAAAGCAATTCAATCCAAATTCCTTTTAAACATTTCCTAAACTAAGCAAGTGACCTAGAAAGTATTCCAAACTGGCCCATCCAGAGATATGCAATGGAAAGCTTAACTTGCCAAAAGGTCACCAATACTTTCAAACACATTAACTTCCATTACAATTAGCCATTTCCATACACAATTCAGATAAAACTACAGTCCCACCCACTTCTCTACCCTGTACTCATCCTACCCGTTATCCTACACACAATACTCACAAACCTTACAATCTAACAATTTACCTAGATAATAATTTCATTGTTTAAACACTGTAATCTTTCTTCTTCTTTTTTTGAGAACAGTGGAAATATTTTATACCCAATTACATCAATCTTTGATAAAAATAAAAAATGAGTAAGATGAAAAAGAAAACTTATTTACTAACAATAATTAACATGAAATACTAGTGCTGTTATTAAATTTGAGGTAAAAGTGAAAAAATTAAAAGCCAACTACAGTTAAAAGCAAAATTCTGTTAATATTTCACAGACCCAAGAATTGTAAAACCATTCTAAGAGCATCAGTATTCACTTGATTAAATTACGTGAATTTGATTACATTTATCTTAACTCTATATTGAGAAAAAGAACCTTGAAATCTACAAGATTTTATGTGCTTCACATGTTCCAACTTTCATTTTTTCTTTTCCAAGGGATGAAAATGATTTTATTTTATTTCTGTTGTGATAATTCTATCCTATGATAGCCTATCCTATCCATTTGATCACAAATAATGGATTTATAAACCGGTCCAAAATAATTCCTAAATTTGCAGAGTATTTATTTGTATAAATTCTTAAATTCTTGTTTCAACTGCTTTATAAAATATGAGTCTCTTAATATAAATATATTTCAGTATTTCCAAGAAGCAAGGTATTTTTTCTTTAAAAAAGAAAGAAACTGTTACTGAAATATAGCATTGTCAAAAATAATAACCAACCTACAATATAAGTACAGGATACATGCCAACCCTCCCAAATCCATAACTGAAACTTTACAAGAGCCAAACGTACTGGAAAAACTACAGAGATATTGAATTATTTTAAATGTTTTAAATATTCTTCATTTCTAGATGAAAAACAATCAAGCATATCAACTAATGCAAAAGAATGAGCCTCGGTTGCGCAGTGGTTAGAATGCAGTACTGCAGGCTACTTCTGCTGACTGCCAGCTGATTACAATTTGGCAGTTCAAATCTCACCAGGCTCAAAGTTGACTCAGCCTTCCATCCTTCTGAGGTCGGTAAAATGAGAACCCAAATTGTTGGGGGCAATATGCTGACTCTGTAAACCGCTTAGACAGGGTTATAAAGCACTGTAAAGTGGTATATAAGTCTAAGTGCTATTGCTAAATGTAAACTAATGTTAAAACCAAGAAATTGTATTTAATATTCACATACTTCCAAAATTCTATTAAATATGGATTAGTACATGTCATGAAAGCTATCAAAGGTTGTGGAACAGCAGGAAAAGAGTCATGCAATATATATATAATTGATTGCCCTACATACAGCATGCTTCATATATTGCATTATATCAGCGTTTATTTACTAATAACAGTTAAAATAAAGTACACCAGTCTTTGACTTACAAGAATTTATTTAGTGACCATTAAAAGTTATAACAGCTCTGAAAAAAGTGACTTATGATCGTTTTTAACTTACAATTGTTGCAACATCTATCCCCATGGTCATGTGATCAAAATTCAGTCACTTCACAACAGGCATGTAATTATTATGGCTGCAGTGTCCTGGGGTCATGGAATCACCTTTTGCGATCTTCCGATGAAGTTAATGGGGAATCTAGATTCATTTAACAACTGTGTTGCTAACTTAATCCAGTGTAGTGATTCACTTAACAACTGTAGCAAGATAGGCTGTAAAATGGGGCAAAACTAACTTAATAACTTTGCTTAGCAATGGAAATTTTGGGCTCAATTGTGGTCATGAATGGAGAACTATGGGTAGTGACTAAAACCAATACCAAACAAAACCATTATGAAGCAGTATGTGCATGCCAATCAACATGTAATTCTCAACTTGTACCACTAACTGTACAGAATGTGCCCTCAATTGACTTATTGCACTGCTATCATTTACACAGGTGAGGAGCTTAAGCAGCCACTGTTCCTCCTAAAATAAAAGACTTGGCACTTCGTCCCAACAACCATTCAGTGCAGTCCAACAGATACGGATTGAAAATCAACTTTGCAACTATTCCTTGACATCAGCTGGCAAAGCTATTGACTTAGTTGCAAACAAAAATCTAAAATCAGAATAGAATACTATCAAGTTAATTAATTAAAAGTTAATAATTGAGTGTTTATATCCAAAATGTTTGAGAATTTTATAGATAGTATAAATAATAATATTGGTCACAGTCTTAAGTTATTTTGAAGTGAATGGGAAAAAGATGAGAGTTGCACTTGAGTGTTGCAAAGAATTTGAAACAGGTACTTTGCAAAATACATCACTATGAGCAAATAATTTCTCCTTGAAGCATTAAGGCTTCAGCATCCTTTGGAAAATTGGCATGGCTCCTCTGAAGAGTCCACTGCTGTCTATTGCATTCCTTTGCTGTCATAGCAGGAAGTGCTATCTAAATATGTAGAGAGGTACATGAAAACAAGTAGTCTTCAAAGCAGCTACATGAATCTTTAAAAGATGTAATGCCCTGAGTAAAAGTACTTTGCTTTGCTGAAGTGTTTGGTAAAACAACTCTTTCAAATGCTATGCACAGCCAAATGCAACTTTCATCTTTTTCCCATTCACTTCAAAATAATTTAAGACTTTGGCCAATATTATTATTTATGCTACCCACCAAATTCTCAAACATTTTGGATATAAACACTCAATTATTAACTTTTAATTTATTGCTCCATAAAAATGATTTTAAAGAAAAACCAGGGCTGCATAAAGTTGGTATATTAACTTGCTTATTAAAAAGGGTTTTAATTCATTTTTTCCTCTAACTTATCACTATCTACTTAAGTTATTACATTAAAATAATAGCTTTCAGAATGTATAATTTTAAAAGTTAAACCAATGATCAATGATAAAGAAAAATACATGAAAAAATATATCCATAGGTACACGTATTGTAACATTTATTATTAAACACACTATTTTAAAAGATGTACATTATGCTATAACAAAAATACTTACCAAAGTAATCAGCCTTGGGACATGCATCCATCTCCTGCTCCAGGCGCTGAGTAAGAGCTTCTAATTTTAATTCAGCAGTAGAGGGCCCTTGGTCTTGCTGTGAAAGGAGCATCTGACAGGGTAATTTTATTTTTGCAGAACCAGACATTTCTTGGGGACCAGAGTCATGCTGCTGAACAGTGACACTCTCTTTAAAAGGAGATTTGGGAACATCAGAAATCATTGGTCCATGAGATGTTGCAATGATAGAATTCTGCTCAAGACTCAGACCAGAACCAGCAGAATTAAGCCTGTAATTTTGACCATGAACTACAAAATGATCTGAAGTGTATGGATGAATATTGTGCTGCTGATAATCTGCACTTGAAGGAACTGGGGTAGAAATTGAAGGTTGAGTGCTATCACTGCATGTTGAGTGGTTGTCACCACTGCTTCTGTTTGGATGAAAATTAACAGACTGGTTTGAAAGAATCTGAGAAGAATGTATTGATGAAACAGAATACGATGAAGATTTCTGCTGTGAATATTTCATGGCTGATTCATCACCAACCCCAACTGAAGAAGACAAGAGGATACTGTCATGAGAAAAAGATGGTCTCTGGAAAGCTAGGTTTTGGATACAGCTCTTACTTAGTCCAGAGCCTTCATTTCCACTTTCCTGACTTCCCTGCCCACTTTCTGAAGACCTGTAAGGACTTTGGGATTGCTGGCATAGATGAAGATCTGCATGAGGTTTTCCAGGGCTTCTCTGCAATGATTCATCTTGGCTGTTTGACCAAAAATGAGAGTCGATATTTGATTTTTGGCTGCTAAGCTTACCAGCACTTTTCCTCCTTCTTTGAACACCTGTTTGATTATCACCATTGCTGTGTTCATTCCATGATAGGGAAGGAAGCACTGCCTTAGAACCACCTGGGTTCATCTGACCTGATCTGTGGCAATTTGGTCCTCCAGGAATATCTGGACTCTGTAGACTGTTGCTATATCCATAGTCATCTTGATATATTTTTGTTTGCTCTCCATCACTGTGACATAGAGGCTGGTTTGGAAAAGCGAGCTGATGACCTGCACATACTGTTGATGATGCAGCCAAAGGGGGCTTAGCAACATTTTCACGTGGATGCAGTTTATTTGTGGTGTCTTTGACTACAGAATAACTTGGAAGCTGACCACCAAAATTAAATCCACCATTCAAATCCACTGAGGCTCCTTTCATCAATTCCTCTTGTTCTTGTTGTTTCTGCAGGTGAATTTTAGCCATTTTTGTAGCAAAAACTCTTCTGGTTTCCTCAAATTCTGGGTTATTCCCAACAGCTTTGTCTACTCGAAAGAGACCATCTTTGGAAGCTTCATACATATTGAGGTCTTCTATAAATTTACTTGCCTCTAAACCAAGATCATCATATTTATCCATTTTTAAATGTTTGTTCATTCAAACAATAGTAGAAAAACAAATGAGTCAATATTTTCAATATTAAAACTCAACAACAAACTCCATGGTTACTAAAATTCTTTGCTATTTCGTATGAAAAAAAGAGAGGGAAAACTTCACACTTCAGGGTATTTTTCAAAACAGCAGTATATTTCTTAGATTATCCACTGGAGCCTTTAAATCCTGGTTACTCCTGAAGAAATTTAATGTCCAAGTTCTTTAAATTTCAGCTTGTGAAGCAATCTATGGCTGCCATAAATATTTCTTCAATTCTGCCTAGTATTATTTCAGCGAAACTACTAAAATTAAAAGATATAAGATTAATTTAGCAATAAATCCAAGCCAACATGCACTCTTTGTCATCAGAAAAAGGAATTACAACCCAGTTTAATATTAACCTTCAAGCCAACTTTATCTCAGTGAATTTTGTTTGGGGCAGCTAGAACACTTATAGGCTGAAAGAAACCATTTATATTGTGGCGGAGTATACTGGAAAAGCCCTAAACTCTGGGGAAAGAAAGACAAGCTTCGGAAAAAATAACAATTTAGTCAGAAGCGAAAGGAAACCCGCTCCGATCTTTTCCCCAGCTAGAGGAAATCTTTGTTATTCACACTCTTGCCTTTCACTGCCCACCTTATACTTGAAATTTATCTTTTTTTCTCCAAATCCTCTCCAGATTTCCTTTTTAACTTCCTCAAGACTGGATCCAATCACTGCTTAAAATGACCCCCCCCCCCCCCGAAGCAAGAGAGAGAAGCCTTGGCCCATGACAAGCAGCCCGAGTATAATGTTTGCTAGTTCTACCCAATCTAGAATACAAACATTCGGATGATCACTGGTTGGCATAACAGCATTGGAGTTTTCTATATCTGTTTGCTGCCATTTAGAGGTAAATTTGGAGATTTCTGTAGCCCCCAATGTTTGCCGTTCCCGCGCTGCAGGACTGAAAAGAACCCTGTCCACGCGGGCTAACCCGGGACATTCCGCTGTGTACGAAAGAATGAATCCAAATGCTCATCGGACCCGGTCTTATGGACGCTTCCTCTGAAAGAACAAGGCCGGTTTGTTCTCACAGACTCCATTGCAAGCATGAGCTTAGTCACAGACTGACTGACTGACTTACTAGTCACAGATTTACTTAACCCAGTGCTGGTCCTACCTGCGGCTCGTGGGAAGTGAATCATTTGCTTTGCTTTCTTGACGTCGTGGCACTTTGAGGAGTACCGGGAGGTCAGGCTTCGCTCAACAAACCCGTGGCGTAGCGGCTGGATGTTCCCTCCGCCCCGCGGTCGGATTTGCTTTACTTTCTTCGCGCCCTATTCAAGTTTAGAGCTGTGGGCCGCTGAGGCGCTTCGGGAGCCGCCGCCTCTTTCTTTTCTTTCCACAATTCCTCTTCTTCCAATACCCGTAGGTTACCGGAGGAGGAGTTTGCAACGTGGTTGAGACAGCGAGATGTGTCAGCACTCGCTGGCAATGTAGATTTGGGAGGGGAGGGGTGTTGTGGGGGGCGGAAACAATCCTGCTCTGTCTCTACTGTGTCAACCGGTCGTTAAAGGCAAAAACAGGCAGCAGACTTTTTCTGCTTGAGCCGAATGGTTCAGCGCCGAGCTGGAGTTCAATCCCGGTAATTTCGAAGTTGTAGGAGCTGTGATCCTGACAACCAGGTTCCTATCTCAGACGGGAAGGACGCATCTCGACACATGTTCGTTTTTAGAGGCCCTAATACTTCCCTAAAACTCCTCCTACGGTAGCAAAGCAAGAATGAGCAAGCTACAACTTTACCACCCTGTACAATTCTGTCTCCCACTGTCTCCTTTTCTGTCTTTAAAGTTCATTTTAAACAGAACTAGAAAACTGAAGGCTCCGCTTCTTGTTATTTAGAGATGAAAACGGTTAAAACTAATATAAACTTAAATCATATTTTCATAAGTAGCAGTACAACAATGTGTCATGTTTTCCATCCCATTCTGTAGCCAATGCTGCCATGGCCTCTGTTTATTAATTGCCACCATTTAGCCACAAGATGAGATGGTATAGGGTTGTATATTAGGGATGAATTCAGCTGTATTGGGCTCTATTAAATTTAGGATGAAGATCCAGATTGGTGTAGTGGTTAAGGCAGGGGTCTGCAACTTTAAACACTCAAAGAGCCATTTGGACCCGTTTCCCACAGAAAAGAAAATACTGGGAGTCAATAATTTAACTAGCGTGACTGGGTGGGCATGGCCAACTAAACATCACTCACTCCCAACCAGTCACATGACACACACCCCCCAGCCATGCCTACCCAGCTGGTCATTAGGGCAGAAAACCGGTTGTTAAATTATTTGCCCCTCCTGGCCCCACTTCACCCCTCCCCTCCCAGCCACCTCTTGCTACAGCCGGCCTCTGGTGTGTTGTTCACCTTTCCCCCCCCTTTCTCTCTCTCTCTTTCTGTCTCTCTGTCTCTCTTTTTATTTCTTCTCTCTCTCTCTCTCTCTCTCTCTCTCTCTCTCTGTCTCTGTTTCTCTGTCTCTTTCACTGTGCTGCACAAGGGTTGGCTGAGGAGTGAGCATGAGCTGCGGCGGCAGCTTCCCCAAAGATAACCCTCCTCCTCCTCCTCCTCTTCCTCACGTGACCCCCTGGCTGGCTGTGGCAGGGTCGGGAGGGCATGCACAAGCGGGAAGACCCTCAAGCGAGTGGCCAGGCTGGATTAAACACAGCAAAGGCACACGGAGTGGGCAGGTTGACTGGCTGACAGGCAAGCATTTTTGGTGACCTCCAGTGGCGTTGATTGAAAAGCATCCACTGGGCAGCAAAAGTCCCCCTTGTGAGGTTTAAAGCTCTGGCTGGGCACTGCAGGCCCATCCCCCTTTCCATTGCCCACGAGACCCAGCAAGAGATGAGGCACCGGAGAATCAACCTGGGCCGCTTCTCTCCACATCAGGGAGATAAAAGGAGGGAGCCTCAGCAGATAAAAGAGCCACAGGAGGCTCAGGAAGCTTGGGTTGCTGATCTCTGGTGTTGTCCTTATAAGGACATCTGCCGGGTGATTGGCCCATCCACTGGCGGGAAGTTTAAACAACTGTCATTGGACAACTGAGTCTGCCGGAGCGCTATAAAAGGGCTCCGGCAGCACAGCCGTTTGTCTTGTTCTTGAGCTGAAAAAAGGTGCTGAACGGACCACGCTGGTCGTGTCTTCTTTTCCTGCGCCTGATCTAACACTGGCAATGAAGGACAAGCAAAGAACCACAGCGAAGACCTCGAGGGAAGAGCTACCGAAGAGCAGTCACTTAGCTGAAGTCACTAGAGCTGAGCACTGAAGCCATGGCGACATCGCAAGCTCCGCTAGTCTCACTAGCTGCTTTCAACCCCAGGACAGAGAAATGGAGATCTTACATGGTCCGGTTCCGCCAATTCCTGCAAGGGAACGACTACCAGGACCTCAACGACAACCGCAAAAGAGCCCTCTTCCTGGCCCACTGCGGTTCCGAAGTTCTGGAAATGGCCATTGACCTCGTGGCTCCGAGGAACATCAAAGAAATGTCGTGGGAAGATCTCCAGGAGGTCCTACAAGAGCACTATGCCCCAACAGGAACTCCAATAGCCAACCGCTTCACCTTCCAGCAAAGGAACCAGCAGGATGGAGAGTCGATCAAGGACTTTGTAGCAGCCCTTCGTCAAATTGCAGCAAATTGCGAATTTGACAATGTGGACAATGCGATCAGGGACCGCATCGTATTCGGCATGAGGGACGTGGCCTTACAAAAGAAATTCTTAAGCCGAAAGAGGATCACGCTGAAAGACATCGTCGAGGAAGCGCTGGCTGCGGAAACTTCGGAAAAAGCAGCAGCTGCGATGATACGAGCAAAGGCAATCCACAAAATTCAAAGGAACCCCAAAAGTTCCACAGACGACTCGACCGCAGGATCCGACTCCAACGAGGAAATGGCTGTCCACAAGGTCTCCAGACCCCCTAGGCAGGAAACCGCTCAAAATGGCAACCGGGGAGAGCGCTGCGCCAGCTGCAAAGGAGACCATGCCAGGGCCAGATGTCGTTGGAGAGATGTGACCTGCAGTCACTGCCATAAGAGGGGCCACATCGCTGAGGCCTGCAGAGCGGAGGATCCAGCCCCAGAACCCTTCAACCACCGTCCGCGCAAAAATCAGCAAGATAACCAGAGATCATCCAGACGGTCCTCGCACCAGCCCAGACGAGGAGGGAGCGAGTTCGCAAGGAACGGGACAGTCCACCAGACGACCATCACTCGCACCCACGACGACAGCGCCACCAAATTCCATGTGACCGTGCACGTGGAAGGGACCCCCTGCTCCATGGAGGTAGACTCGGGATCGAGCTACTCCATAATGGACTGGCACCAGCTGAAGCATCTGAAACCCAGCTTCAGCAAAAAGGAATTGAAACCCCTGCAATCAAGACTCGTTGATTTTGGAGGAAACCCCATTGGAGTCCTAGGAAGAACATCACTCCGGGTCGCCTACCACCATTTCCATGGCAACCTACCCATCACCGTCGTCGAGCACAGCTGCCCAAACCTTTTGGGAATGGAGTGGTTCAAGCCCTTAGGGCTCTCAATTGGAGGGATCCACCAAATTAATCAGGACGAACTCGACAACCTCATCGAAGAGTTCAAGGAAGTCTTCAATGGTAAGCTGGGGAAATTTGCTGCAGTCTATATGTGTACTGCAAATAAACCGGGCAGGTGGTTGTCCTATAGGCTAAAAAAAGAAAACGAGAAAGGGGCCATCTACCAGCTGGAAGATCCAGAGGGACGTATTGTGAATAAAGAAGAAGATAAACTAGAGATCGCCCGAGAGTACTACGCCACCTTATACACAGAGGAAGAAATCCCAAAGGAAAAAGTGGACCAATACTTGTCAGAAGAAAAACTTCCATTGGTTGGAGAGGATGAGAGAGAAATGCTTAACAAGGAAATTACAATGACGGAACTGAAGATGGCAATATCCAAACTTAAAAACAATAAGTCACCAGGCCCAGATGGATTTCCAGGAGAATTATACAAAACCCAGACTTAGAGGAAAAACTCCTACCAAAATTGTTGGAAATTTGCAACGAGGCCTTTATAAGATCTAAAATTCCAGAATCGTGGAGGGAGGCATACATTACACTCATACAGAAAGAAGGGGTGGATTCAGAATTGATAAAAAATTACAGTACTTTTGGTTTTTCTTGCCTAAGTGTAAGACTTTACTTTTCTCTACATTGAATTTCATTTTGTTAGATAGGGCCCAGTATTCAAGTTGTCAAGATCCACTTAGATCTTGAGCCTATCTTCTCGGGTGTTAGCTATTCCTGCCATCTTAGTATCATCTGCAAATTTGGTAAGTTCCCCTTCTAGTCCCTTATCTAAGTTATTTATGAAGATATTGAAGAGTACTGGGCCTAAAATGGAACCTTGTGGTACCCCACTGCTTACTTCCCTCCATGTAGATGTAGTACCATTAAGGACTATTCGTTGAGTATAGTTTGTCAGCCAGTTATGAATCCATCTGGTGGTAATGCTATCTATCCCACTTTTTTCTAGCTTACCAAGAAGTAGGTTGCGGTCTACTTTGTCAAGTGCCTTGCTGAAGTCTAAGTATATTATGTCTGCAGTATTTCGCTGGTCTACTAATATAGTTACTATGTTGAAGAATGAAATAAGTTTGGTTTGGCATGATCTGTTTTTAACAAACCCATGCTGACTGCTAGTTATTACGTCACTCATTTCTAGATGTTGGCAGATCTGTTTTTTTTTATTATCTTTTCCAGTATCTTCCTGGGTATTGATGTTAGATTGATTGGTCTATGGTTTCCTGGGTGTGTTTTCCCCCCCTTTTTTGAAGATGGGAACCACTTCATCTTTTCCAGTCCTCTGGTAGTTCCCCGGTGCTCCAGGATTTTTGAAAGATGTGGTTCAGTGATTCTGAGATGACATCTGCCAACTCCTTTAGAACTCTGGGATGTAATCCTGCAGTTCCCAATGATTTGTATTCACCAAGATCAGACAGATGTTCTCTTACTGGGGTTTTTTGTTTGTTTGTTTGTTTTGACTTTTATTTCTAGTTTATCTTTTACAGTTATGTTCTTGGTAGGGTTACCCAAATATTTGCTTGAATTTTTCAAAACATGATGTCAGATAAATTCTTCATTTGGGTGGGTGGCAATTTTCCTTTTGAAAGGTAGAGGTGGGCTTTACCTGCACTTCCTGGGTCCTTAGCACAGGAAAGAGCCTATTGAATATATTAAAGTTTTGTAAACTTTTGATGCAAGTGACCTTGCATTTTTAAATTTCCTGATTTACAGGAAAAAAAATTGTGGGGGGGAGGGGGAAGCAGACACAAAGCATGGATTTTAAGAAAGCTGACTTTAATAAGTAGGAAGATGTCATGGGAAGATAGCCTTAAAGTAAAGGCATTATACTTGTATGTGCTTTCTTGAAAAATATATTAAGGTGAGCACAGCCTCAAACACTTCAATGAGGAAGAAAACTAGATCTCTAATGCAGATATAGGTGAATAGACCCAAACTTTAAATCACTTTAAAAGATGTTTAAATCAGTCATACCATGTTTTTATTAGCTTCCAAGTTGCCACAGCTTTTTTAAAAAAAATTGATTTATATGCCGCCCTTCTCTGGAGACTTAGGGCGGCTTACAATGCGTTAAGCAATAGCCTTCATACTTTTTGTACATTTATACAAAGTCAGTTTATTGCTCCCTACAATCTGGGTCCTCATTTTATCTACCTTAGAAAGGATGGAAGGCTGAGTCAGCCTTGAGCCTGGTGGGATTTGAACTTGCAGTAATTGCAGGCAGCTGGAAACTTAAGTGCTACTTTTAACAGCACTTAGTCCACTGCGCCACCAGACTTGCTAGGAGAGTCATTTTGCTTGCTAGCTTGCTAGGAGAGTCATATTAATCATTCATCCTGTCTGGAAATAAAGAAACATGGATCCTTACTGTAAAATCAATTCCTTTTTGTTTGCCTTTTTATGAATCACTACCCACTTTGTGTATCTTCTCTTTTTTCCAATCTGTAGTATTTGTTATTCAGAGTTTTCTAATTTGAGCTCAATATTCATTGGGAAAGAAGCAGCGATCTTATTTTCTCTTTCCCTGACCTCTCTTGGCCTTAGCAAACAATGTAATACAAACAGTACCTACTTCCTTTTCACAGAGAATTAGATTAGGCATATGTAAAATAATATGGACACATTCCCTTCTTTTCACCTAGAGATCTCTTTTAGGATTTTGCCAGTCTCCAGTACTTCTATGGCAATATGTACATTACCAAGACCAGTTCTGAAAATATAAAATTAAAATATATTTTTTTATAAAATATAAAATTATCCCAGACTTATCAATGCTGGAATATTTTCCTGTCTTTGCTTTCATATTTCAATGAAGTAACCACTTTTGTTTTTCTAGCAGCAAGATATATTTGTGATAATCTTTTTTTTTTCACATGTGACAATAACAATGCTTTTAAAATATAACTTATTTAGGTACTTATTTCCTGCTCTTCAGGATGTGATCTGGGTTAATAATTGGTCAAAGAATACATTTCCTTCTCAGAATGCAAAATAGAATCCTACATGGAAAAAATGCCATGCTTAGTTGCTCCCTTCCTTCGTTTTACTAAAGGAGGAGATAGCACTTTTTCCTTCCCATCAGATGTTATTAAATGTTCTTGAATTCTTATGCCTTAGAATTGGTTTGTAGGAAAAAGTGTTACTAGACTGCTAAATTTTTTTACCACCATCAATTAATGTAATTCTTCTCCAACAGTGCTTTCAGAGCATGGTGGTGCAATGGTTAGAATGCAGTATTGCAAGCTAATTCTGCTGACTGCCGGCTGCCAGCAGTTTGGCAGTTCAAGTCTCACCAGCTCAAGGTTGACTTGGATTTCCATCCTTCTGAGATCAGTAAAATGAAGACCCAGATTGTTGGGGGCAATATACTGATACTGTAAACTGCTTAGAGAGGATTGTAAAGCACTGTGAAATAGTATATAAGTCTTAAGTGCTATTGCTATTGCTATTGCTATTTTACTGTCTTCTTAGCCAAACAAGTCCTTATATTTGCCTACAAGAGATAGGAAAAGGTAGTAGAGTCAAAGGAATGGATAGAGATGAAAACCAGAAGCATACTTTAGGATTTTATTAGAACAGAACAGAACAGAACAGAACAGAATTTTATCTAAAACAATAATGCTGATACTTCAAATACATTTTACTATTAAATGATAAATTTATTACTACCTTCTCAGTACACAATTATTGTACAGAAGCCCATCCAGGCAATAACATGTAGAACTTATCACACATCTTGTGGCATGCATGCATCCACAAATGCAATAAATTATGTTGTGATGTCACACATATATGTACTGTAGGAAGTTATCACCCACCACTCTCCTAGTAGAATGAAATATTCTAGGAAATATTAAAAAGGCAGAATATTATACCTCCCTGGATGAGAAAAGGAGAAACATGCTCTTGGAAAGCAGCCCCCACCTTTGTTAATAGCCCCAGAAAGACTGGTGCCAACCTATCCACAAGATAAAAGACTGGGCCATCTTTATCTACAAAAGACCTTCAGCTTTAGGGTAATAGGATTAGCCCCCACTCAAGATCCAAACCAGGACAAAGCCATTAAGCCAAAATAGAAATTGCCCAAAGCCCCTTCATTACATCACCCAGCAAGATTCAACCAAACCTGGGACTCAAGACAACATACAAAGTTATCCCTGCATGGCCCCATGTGAGTCTGACAACCAATCAGAGTACATTTCTTACACAGAAACAGGAAGCTCCAAGGCAGGGCCAAGAGAGGGTATAAATCTTTCTCTGTCTCACCCATGTGCTTGATTGCCCAGGACCTCAAACCATGTGGTCCTGTCCAAGATTAAACCATCTTTCCAAACAGCCTCCATGTTTCCAGTGTCTTCTGTCAGATTTAATTTTTTTCTTTTTAATTCTCTTACCCCCATAAAAAGCCCTTTAAAAATCTAAATTTGACCTGCTGGTAAGCATTGAAGAACATTGTAGCAAAAAGCCATTCAAAACCAAATTTCAAAACTAACCATTGCTCCCAAAAGAATGGTGCCAGGTGTCAAAAGAAAAGGTGGTGGCAGAAACGATCCAACAAGTCAACAGCAACCTCCAGAAAATATTTTATTCCTTGAGCATATAAAAAAAAAATCAATAACCCAAAACAAGGAGAGAGAAATTAACACTTAAGATATAAAGGGAGAAATTAACACGTTTCAGCAAACACTTTAACAAACTTCCAATGAACTGTCAGATTAGAATAACATGACACACATATTCACCACTCTTCCACAGACTGTTACCCTTTGTGCGTGTGCGTGCACACACACACACACACACACACATACATGGGTGAAATGCTCCCGGTTCGGACCGGATTGCCCAACTATTATTTTAGTTTTCCCTGCATTTATTTTAAATCCAGATACTTGACCATATTGATTAATTACATCCATTAAATCTATAACCGACTGTATTGGTTGGGTCAAAGTCACAACCAGATCGTCTGCGAAAGCTCTTAATCTATAATCTTCGTGCCTAATTTTAATTCCTCTTATTTTATCTGAAAGATGTATTCTATTCAGTAAGAGTTCCAGAGTCAGAATAAACAGTAATGGAGATAAAGGCCATCCTTGTCTTGTTCCTTTTTCTATATTGAAAGTTTCTGTTAGACTACCATTAATTATTACTTGTGCTGTTTGGCTCTGGTATATTGCTTTAATAGATTGTGTAAAATACTCTCCAAACTGCATCTGTTCCATTAATTTCAATAAAAAATTCCAATTCAATCGATCAAATGCCTTTTCCGCATCCAAAAATATAAGCACCGCAGGTATCTGGTTGTTCTTTCCCAAATATTCCAACATATTAACTATTTGTCTTACATTACTTTTCATATATTGCCCATTGATAAAACCCATTTGATCATTGTGTATAATTTTTTTAATTAAAAAGTTTTACAAACAAAATTTCCAAACATTTTCTCCCCCCCGCCACACACCCAATCCCCCCCTTCCAACCCCCCTCCCTCTTACATCATTTTTACTTTTGCTTTTTTTTTTGCTTTTTTTTTCCAGGTTTTTTTGGGGCTGCTCTTTTACCCCTTCCTTTTACTCCAACCTTTCTTCCCCTACTCCCCCTCCCTTCCTTCCTTCCTGCCTGCTTCACTCCTCCTCTCTCCTACTTCCCGTTCTCCGCCCCCACTCCTCTCCTCTTCCCACCTTCTAACCTTCTCCTCCACTCCTCTTTCCCCTCCCTCTTCCTTCTCTCCTTTTCCTTTCCTACTCTCCTTTCCACTCTCTCTAGTCCTTCTCCTCTCCAGTTGTTTCCCTTTTCAATACAATCTAAAGTGGTATTTGAGCAGCCCCGATTTCCCAATTATGTTTACATTTATATAACATATTTTCCCCAACTCATCCAACCCCCCCTCCCCGCCCTAGACCTCCCAAAGCAGTAACAGGGTATTGCAATAACAAACATATACTAAAATATGCTAACATACTATAAGATTCAAAATTTCCCATAGATCCTTTAACTCCCCTTTAAGTTCATCAACCTCCCTAAAAATATTACTAACATTAAAGAAAGAAGATATCCATCCTTTTTACTTTAAGATTATACATTTTAAAAAAGACAAAACCCTAAACTTTTGTCTAAATCTTTTCTACTAATATAAATTCAAATTTTTCCCAAGGATATCCTTCAGTTAATCTTTGTATACAGAGCATCCTAACTATATTGTAACCTTTAAAACCCTCCACAACCATCTTTTTACTTGTTAAAATTAAACAATTTTAAAAAACCTTAAACCTTTTATCTCAAGTAGTACTAAGATATGCTAACATACTATAATATTCAAAATTTCCCATAGATCCTTTAACTCCCCTTTAAATTCATCAATCTCCCTAAAAATATTACAAACATTAAAGAGAAGAGATGTCCATCCTTTTTACTTATTAAGATTATACATTTTAAAAAAGACAAAACCCTAAACTTTTATCTAAATCATTTCTAGTAATATAAATTCAAATTTTTCCCAGGGACATTCTTCAATTAGTCTTTGTATAAAGAACCTCCTAAGTATATTATAACCTTTAAAACCCTTTGCAACTTCTCCAACAGTATGCAATTTCAGCACTTCTATAATAAAACTAAAGTTGTTATCCATCCTTTTTACTTATTAAAATTAATAATTTTTTAAAAAACCTTAAACCTTTTATCTAATGTAATTATTAAAGTCATCAATAAAACTTCTTATATCATACATGCAAATATAAAATTCTAAATTTTCCGGAGGATAACCTTCAAATTTTACTTTAACCATTATAGTACCATCATATCATTGAAAAAGAAAAGTTATCCTTTTTACATATAAAACATAAAATAACCTTTAAAACTGCCAATTTAATCAGACTATTTCTTCTTTTTCTTGTATTTTTTCCAATCTTTGTTTTGCCATAATTCTTTCAAAGTCCCTTCTGCCCCTCCTTTTCTTTTTGAAAGTTTCTTAAACTTGATCTGAGGTTGATGTGTCATAGAAACTCGCTTCCTTTTTGTGATCTTTTTCTTTAGCTTGAACTTAAAACCCACATTTCGTCCTTTCTTGCTTGTATAGTCCTGCAGATCATTCCTTTGTTTGTCAAACCTCAAGCTGCCAAATAGTTCATCCACTTGTAATGACTGATCCAGCTGCAACTCTTCTGTAAACAAATTGGAAATGTCTGCCAGAGCCTCCATTTCACTCATATCCTCCTGCATTCTGGTCCCACCAGCTTGCGTTTCACTCTCCAAGCTCCTCTGTTTAATTTCTTCTTGTTTCCCCACCAACACTTCATTATCAAACGTCTTTTGGGACTTTCTTTCAATTGAAGCCGAAATGTTAAGCATAAGAAAGTCTAAAAGTTCTTGAAAAATTTTTGCAATTTCATTTCGGGTACTTACTAATTCACCAGGCAATAATCCTGCAGGTCTAACATCAGCCATTGTTTCAACTTTTACTTATTGAACTGTCAAACAAAGTCTATATGATCACCACTCTGTAGAAATTTTAATTTATTTAACATCAATAACAACTCTTTTCCATTCCATTCCACATCGACTCTAAAATGTTTTCCAATAGCTCTTTGTCTATTACAAATGTAACAAGCGCTAACAGTCACTTTCACCCGTTAGCTTTGTTTCACGCCCTCAGGCGCCATTTTTTTAACGTTTCAAACGGAGTTAAAGATTTTTCCTGTCTTAATTACTCTTCTCCTGCTCTGCTTAGCCAGCTCCTGAATTCCAAGTTAAAAATCATTCTTAAAGTTATTTTACCCAAAAGATGATTTAGCTTTAAGTTGCTGGTGTGGTTGCGGCGTCTTGCTCTGCTTCAGCAGAGTCGTTCCAAGTCCGGAGCTGCTTGGCTGGTTTCTGGGGAGTTCCCCCACTTCGCACCCCAGAGTTTTCTCTGGGGGGCTTTGGGGAACTCTACCCCCACCAGCCTGCTCTTCACTCTCCCCTTTGCCCGGGGAGAGCCTTTTCAAGCCTCCCGACAGCGCTTGCCTGCTGTTCAGGGGCTTTTATGAAAGTAGGAAGCAGGCACCCATTTTCAGGCATCTTCAACGAACTGCGGAGCCACTGGAAGCCATCATTGTGTATAATTTGTTGCATAACTGGCATCAACCTATTTGCTAATATTTTAGTAAAAATCTTATAATCTGTATTTAAAAGTGATATGGGTCTATAATTTTTGGGTTGAGTATGATCTTGATCCTCTTTTGGAATCAGAGAAATGAATGCTGTTCTCCAAGTAGGAGGTACCTCTCCTCCCATTTGTATTTTATTAAATAATTCCTTAAGTGGTTCCACCATTTCTATCTGCAAGTTTTTATAATAAACAGCTGTCAATCCATTTGTCCCAGGGGCTTTCCCTAGTTTCAATTGTTTAATTGCTAAGGCAATTTCTTCCAATGTTCTCAATTGATTCAAACCTTCCCTTTGCTCTTCTGAAATTATACAGATATTCTCCTTCTTTAAATATTTATCTATATCTATACCTTGAATTTTATCACTAGTATACAACTTCGTATAAAATTCTAAAAAAGCCTTTTTAATCATATCTTGCTGATATACCTCTTTGCCCCTATATTCTATTTTCTCTATAATACGTTTTTTTTTAAGCAAATATGCCAACCATCTACCTGGTTTATTGGCATTACAAAAAGTGTTGTGTTTGGCATATTGCAAATTAGTTGCAACCTAGTCTGCCATCAACATGTTGAATTGCCCTCAGAATAAATTAATTGCCTCTTTAACTTCCTTATCTTTTGGATTAGCTATTAAAGCTTGTTCTTTATTTTTAATTTCCTCTTCTAAGTCCTTCCATTTTTTTCCTGTCTACGTCTATGTTTATTATTCAGATATATTAAAATATCTCTCATATATGCTTTACTTGCATCCCAAACCATTTCAATAGATGTACCTTTATACATATTCATCATACAAAATTCTTTCATAAATTTTTTACAATCTTTCACATTTTCCTCATATCTAAACAAATTTTCATTCAACCTCCAAGACCTCCTAGGTCCTTTTTCTTGCTCCAATTCCATCCAAACTGGGCTATGATCTGTCAATATTCTTGGGCATATCTTCACTTTCTTCACCCTGGAAAAAAATCATTGGTAATTAATATAAAATCAATCCTAGAAAATGACTGGTGTCTATCAGAAAAAAAAGTAAAATCCTTTTCTTCTAAATTCTGCTCACGCCAGATGTCTCTCAATTCCATATCTTCCATCATATCAAAAAAAGATTTAGGCAACCTAGCACGCGATTGGATATTTTGCAGAGATCCTTTTTTTGTCCTTTTTAGTGTCCGGTGGCGCCGCAAGCTTCGATGGCAGCTCTCCTTGGAGCGCCAGCCCCATGGTCTCGTTAAAGCCGCAAGAACAGCAAAGACTAGCTGTCTAGCGGCTTGGAAATTTTCCCCTTGGGAAAAGAGGAGAAAGAGAGCAGCCAGGCTTGGGTAGAGCTCCCCAAGAGTCCCAGGAACAATTCTGGGGGCTTGAAGGGTTAGAGTTCCTAAAAGCCTGACAATAAGCTCCGGACCCGGGACGCTTCTGCTTTAAGCAGAACAAGATGCCGCGACCACTCCTGCAACAATTTTGGAACATATTGGATACAATAGCAGGCAGAGCGAAGCCAGAAGGGACTCTAATTGCAAGTACTAAACTTTAACTCCTGTGTATTTACAACTTCCTTCTTAAGTGCTAAGTGAAGAAAGTGAAAGGAAATGGTGCTGAGCCTTGATTGGGCGTGGTAGTGAAACTTAACTTCAAAGCATTCTACAGCGCTGATAGTTTGTGGGGATAATAACTGGAATTTACTTTAAAAGAAAAAATAATTAAATTGGACTGCAGGCAAACTAAAACTTATTGAGGACTGGAAACTAATTGGAAATTTAAACTGATTTAATGGACTTACTATTCTGGCTGGTGAAAAAGATTTAAATTGAAATTTTTGGTCTGAAAAATGGCTTCTAAACAAATAAAGACTGTTGTGCCTAAAAGTGCAGGCAGCTCTTCTGCCCATTCTTACAAAATGCAAGCTTTGCCAGCATCAGCTTTAGTCTCAACAGAGTCACAAGTTTTAACTTTGGAAACATTACAGCAAGCTTTACAATTACAAACCTCTGCCTTAGAAGTCAAAATTACTTCAGCTGTAGAGGAAAAAATGAAGGAAGTAGCAGATGATTTCAGATGTAATTCAAGAACAGAATAAGGAAATTAGAGAAGATATCTTTTTTGCATTTCAAGGTCTGGCAAGCCATATTGAAAGGTTAGATGAAAGACTGGAGGAGGTTAACCAATTTAATGTGAATTTGGAAAATAAAATGAGGAGGGTCAGACACAGATGGAGAAGGCTGATTTAGAAGTCATGACGATACAATATAGATCGATGGAATTCGTTATAAGAGTGAGAGGATTGAAAGAAAATAACCAAGAGAATTTGAGGGAATTCTTTTCAGAACCCTTTGCACAGTTTACTAGAGAAAGAAGGGAGGATCTAGATTGCCAAATTGACAAAATTTATTGCATCAACTCATGGGTGGCAAGACAGAGAAATTTACCAAGAGACATTGTGATTTACTTTACAACAAGGAGGATGAGAAATGAAATTTTACAGGCTTCCTATAAAAATAAACTTCAATTGGCGGGGCAGGAAGTTTTAACTTTGAAAGAAATTCCTCCCAAAATGCTGAGAACAAGGAAGGATTATGCTTTTTTGGTGGAAGAACTTAGAAAGCACCAGATACAGTATAGATGGGAGGTCCCAACTGGATTGGTGGTGAATTATTCAGGACAGAGATATTGTCTTAACACAGTATGGAAGGCAAGAGATTTTTATACCAATGTTTTAAAGGCTGGAGGTTCATCCTTTCCAGAAACTAGAAGAAGAAAGGAAGTAAAGGAAGCAAGAAAGAGAGAAAAAGAAGTCTTGGAGGTTCAGGCGCAGGCTCAAGGAGGGGGTTTGATTATTGATGAAGATTTTATACAACTCACGAGTTCGGTCCAAGATTTGGCGTTACTTGAAACAGAGGAACCCAAGGACCAAAGACAAACCCGAGCAGTAACTAAACGTAAAGAGGAATTAAAGGCACAGCAAGCTCAGATGAAAATACAAGAAACTACAAAGACAGAAGCTGTGGGGAGGGGGGGGCAGCAAGGGCGAAGGTCAAAGTTAAAGATGACCTTCAGCTGATGCTCTTAAAGCTTCAAGGTGCCAAAGATGGCAAGTAAATTTCTAACATGGAATGTTAATGGTTTAAATTCACCACAAAAGAGAAGGAAAATATTTCATTATTTGAAACAATATAAAAATGACATTATTTGCTTACAAGAAACACATATTAGAGTGAAAGACCAAAAATACTTAATAAATGCAAGGCTAGGGACACATTTTGTGGCATCTACACCAGAAAAGAAAAATGGTATAGTTATATACCTAAAAAAAGACTTAACAGCTAAATTAATTGAAGCAGATGAACAAGGAAGATACATTGCAATTGAAATTTTAATAGAAGGCAGAAAAACACTTTTGACAGGAATATACGCACTGAACTAACAACAAGATAAGTTCTATAAACTTTTACATGCCAAATTAATACAATGGAATTATAAATTGCATATATTGATGGGAGACTGGAATGGAGTGTTTTTCAACTTTTAAAAGCATTTTTTCTACAACTTCTTCGGCTGAAAAAATGCTTTTAAAAGTTTAAAAAAAAGCCTCTGATGATCGCATGGCTCAGCTGGGATCGTTAGAGGCTTTTAAAAGCATTTTTTCTGCAACCTCTTCAGCCAAAGAGGTTGTAGGGAAAAAATGCCTTTAAAAGCCTCTGGCGATCCCAGCTGAGTTGTCCGATTGTCAGAGGCTTTTAAGAGCATTTTTTTTCTGCAACCTCTTAAGATTGTACAAAAAATGCTTTTAAAAGTAAAAAAGAAAAGTTGGCCACGCCCACCCAGTCACATTACCCCTCCCCCCAAGCCATGCCCACAGAACCAGTAGTAACAAAATTTCACCCTTGCACACACACCTTTTTCTATAAATGTAAGCCCCTGGGAACCATAGACTACTTTTTTGGGAGACAACCTCTGTGCTATATTCTTGAAAATGAAATGGAGAACTTCCTCTTCTAGCAGTTTGTCTTCACATATTCATTTTCAGTTTTGATCTTGCAGCATTTGTCTTCTTGGAGACTTTGTTTTTTAATGACCATTCTGTTCATTAATTAATCTGATGCCCTGGTACTCTGAATAAACTGTGGCTACGTTGACTGGATGTTTGTTATAAATTGTTGCCTGGCCACTGTTTATGACATGTATAGTTTTAGTGTATTGGGTTTTTTTGCTTTTAATTTTTAACCTTTCTGAATCATACATTTAAGATAGGCAGCTATATTATTATAGTTAATAGTAATAGTAGCATTAATGCGGGTTCAGATAGATGACCATTGAGGGGCTCTCTTCACTCAAAGTAGTAAAAGCAAGAACATGTTCGACCGGAAAATACTTTCACTGGATTCTTTCCTAAAGAGGCCCCATCTGTCACAAGTTA
>WNWU01013587.1:2974845-2997952 GCA_012654045.1 Ptyas mucosa | reverse complement strand
TCTGATCCCTTACTGCGCAATAAGAATAAACTGACTCTGTCTGCCCCAAAGGGATGTCGCTCAATTCCTTTCTTCCATAACAATATAAATTTAATTCCAATGATATGAAGGTGTCTCAGACACTGTGATACCTCTGCACTCACATCAGATCTAATCAGCATCGCCAATATTCTACAACAATAGAATTTGACATCTACATAGGTGAATTTGAATGGAAATTTTTAAAAATGGGGTAACTGGGATGCTGCAAAGCACCAGCTTCTAACTTTTTATTTACAAGAATATTTCTAGCCCCTTATGAATTTGCATAATTTATTCTTGATATATAACATTGGTTTTTCTCAAAGCATTTTTTTCTATTCAGAGTTCAAGTTGCACATATCACAAACCATTATTACTTCTTTCCCTCAAATCTAATATTTTCTGTTTAGCTGTATGAGAACAGGAAATAAACATCATTAATTTCCCTAGTGACTGCTAGAGATTTAAATTCTCTCATTATTAATACAAAGAATCAATCCATGCTTTTACAATATAATAATGCACATAGTTCAGAGAACACAAAATAGTCCAGAGAAAGATTTAGGTTGTGTGGAGAGGGGAGCATTTTCATTTCAGCCTTCAATGAACAAACACAACCCTTTTCTAAAGAGAAATGTAAAGAATTTCTCTGCTTTTCTGGAGGGCAACTGATTGCTCTGTCTAAAAGACAAAGTGAAATTGTGCCTTGACATGCCACCCACTGGAATGCATGTGACCAACTGACAGAAATATTTCTGGAACTGCACTCAGACACACAGCATTATTTATACTTGGGAACATTCATATTTGGACATATAACTGATTCTAAATCATGAACTAGTCTTCAACACTAAATAGTTGAAATTAATTTCATTTTGGTTGATGTGAACTATTTTGTCCCATATTTATTCACCAAGGCAATCATGGGATATCATAGAGCAAGAAGTTACTTCAGAGACTAATCCAAACTCTCATGGCAGTTTGGACAGATGGCTATCCAGACTCTGAAATTTCCAATGAAAAGGAACAATCCACTTTACAAGATAATTTGTTCCATCAACTGACAACTCTGCTGTTGTGAATTTCTTCCCAATATCTAGCCAGAAGTCCGAATAGAATTTTTTTAAAAAATCTGCTTTAAAAAATACCAACATTATACATCAAAAATAAATTATGCAAATTCATGTGGAGTTAGAGACTTTCTTGTAAATAAAATTCTTCCCTATAGTTTGAACTTAGTGGTTCTGCCACAAAAATGAATAAGTCCAATCCTTCATCTATAAGATAATTGTTCAGATATTTGAAAGTTACAACTGAATCTCTTCCTCGGTCTTCTTTTCTGTATATTAAACATACAGTTTCTTTAATTATGCTTCAAGGATGTGATTTCCAACTTTCTCACTATTTTAATAGTCTTTCTCAACTTGTTAATAATAATAACTTTTATTTGCGGTCACAGACCAAAATACAAATATAGTTACAAAAGAACGTAGAGAAAGTAACATCAAGTTGGCTACCAAAAACCTTGGCTGAGAGGAATTACAGTGTTCTCCTCTAATAGTTACAGCTTTTTTTAAAAAAATAGAAACCTGAAAAGTAATGTGTGAGGAGCCATCCCCTAAACAATATAAAATCAAATTACTAGCATTGGATCCAGGGAGATCTGTTTCTAGGAGAGACAGTAATTTAGTCCTGCCTGCGTTATACATAGGGCAGTATAAAAGAACATGCTCCACAGTTTCAACCTCAGCTCTATTACAAGGGCATAACTGCTCAGTTATCGGGAGCCTCTTAAATCGTCCGTCCAGCAATGCTGAGGGCAAGACGTTGAAACAAGCAAGGGAGAAGACTCTTCTATACTTAGGGATGGTTAAAGTGTAAAAATATGAGGCCATCCTCAGTCCATAATGTCTTCCTCAACTTCATTTTTTGATGCCCTTTCCAGCTGTACTATGCTGTAAACTATGGAGCCCAAAAATGGACATAGTGTCCAAAGGGTCTAGTAGAGTGGAAAAATCACATCTCATGATCTGGACTATGCTCTTGTGAGTACATCCCAAAATAGCTTTGTCATTTTAGCAACTATGTCATGTTATTGGCTGGTGTTCAGTCTACAAGAATACTCTGATATTTTTATATGTTTAACTATCAAGCCAGATTTTCTCTATTTTACTCTTGCGCCTTTCATTTCCCCCCCACCTCCAAATGTAGAATTTCATTTTTTTCTGTTAAATCTCATGCTATTTATTTTGCTCTATTATTTATATCTGTCAAGGTACTGTATTTTTAAAACCTCATTTTCTCTTCTAAAATATTAGCCATTCTTCCGAGTTTAATGTCATCTGCAGATTTGATCAATATTCCTTCAACCTCTTCCTCCAGGCCAATCTGTGTCCCATTAAGCCATAGTTTCAGAGATCTTTCCTTACCTGAACAGACAAACAGAATGACCACAGGCAGGCCAAAAGGCGGTGGGAGTGGAGTAGGAGTGGAAGTGGGAGTGACCTCAAACTTCCTGACAGTTCCAACTTTCTAAACTGACAGCACGTGTCCTGGTATCTAAGCCAGCACATAACCACTATGCTAAATTGGCTCCTTTAGCCCCCTTTCCCCCAATATTTACAAAGTTCTATATGTTTCCACAGCATCTTTTAAATGCTCATAATTTTTTCTCCTAGTGAGATTTTATCCAGTGTCACATTTTCTAGAATTTCCCATATTTTCTGGATACTTTTCCTCTTCATTATTTTAAGCCATTTTTCTAAGTTCATCAAATCTACTTTTCTGAAATCCAGTAAAACAGACTAATTCTTCTGTATTGCTCTTTCTCCTGGGATAATGAATTCAAAGATAATATAATCAGTTTCACTTCATGTCAAGAGGGATTAGGTTCAGGAAAACAGTTGCTTATTGCTTAAGGTGACCAGATTTTAACATTGGAAAAGAGGGACACCTGTGGGTGTGGCTTATTTTGTGGGTGTGGCTTGGAGGTCATGTGACTGGGTGGGCGTGGCTAGCTGGTCATGTGACCGGGTGGCCATGGTTATGTGTATACGGACTACTCAGAGGGCTGAAAAAAGTCATTTCCGACAGGTCCTCGCACTTTTGACCGGTCTTCACACTTATGACCATCCTCACATTTATGCCCTTGCAGCATTCTTAACAACCATGTCACTCATTTCACAACTGCTTCTCTTCACCATGGTGATAAGATAGGGCAAAAAACGTAAAATGTGAGGACAGTCGTAAGTTCGAGGACTGGTCAAAAGTGCGAGGACCAGTCAAAAATAACTTTTTCAGCCCTCTGAGTAGTCCATGTGCACAAAAGAACTACCCAGAGGGCTGAAAAAAGTGATTTCTGACAGGTCCTCACACTTTTGACCAGTCTTCGCACTTATGACTGGTCATCATTTATGCCCATTGTAGCATTCTTAAAAACGGTGTCACTCATTTCACAACTGCTTCTCTTCACCATGGTGACAAGATAGGGCAAAAACATAAAATGTGAGGACAGTCGTAAGTTCGAGGACTGGTCAAAAGTGCAAGGACCAGTCAAAAATTACTTTTTCAGCCCTCTGAGTAGTCCATGTGCATAAAAGGATACAGCAATAGAGAGGGATGAAGGAAGGGAAGGGAAATTAGAGTAGGAATGAGGGTAAGAGAGGGAGGAAGAGAGGAGGAGAAGGAGAAAGGAAGAGGAAGTAGGGAGGAGAAGAAGAGGGGGGAGAGAAAGTAAGAAGGAAAGAAAAGAGAGAGGTGGTAGGTTTGAGGAGAAAGATTGCTGTACAATAAAAAAGATGAAAGGGAAGAAAACCAACCCCAAATGAATATAAAGATATTAAGATAAAGAATGAATTGTTAAACTTTAAAGAATAAAAGAGAACAAATATGAATAAATAGCAATAATTAGAAACACACATACAAATATACAATGTATTTTCTTTAAACAGAGTATTTGGCCAGTTCACAAATTTAAACAGTGTTTAGTCATTTCCCTTAAATTTACAATTTCTATATTTCTTTTTTGCCATATTTATTCCTCATCTATTTTTTTAAAAAACCAATATTACCCTTCATCCTCATCTCCAATCTTAATCAAATTCAATTTTTCACTTCTATTCTATATTATACCCCTTCCCATTGTCATCTATTTTTATATCCATCCTCACATTGGTTAATTATGTCATATTACAGTTGTTTAATACAAATTCAACATTTTAATATAAATCAGTTAGTTATATAACTATCTTTTTTGTATATTAATCAATATGAACATGAATATTCCAATTATTTCCATGCAATCCAATTTCTTACAAATCAATTAATTATATTTACCAATAATAATAAACCAAATAATTTCCCCCATATATTCTTCCAACCACAACTTAACCATTTCTGCTTTCAACACAATATACAATTAATAGTATCTCAATTATTACAATTCCCTAGTTAAATTAGAGTTTTTTTTTCTTTTGTGTTTTAAAATCTTGAACTCTCCTCTTTTGCCATTTGCCATAAATTTCCCATTGTTTGCACCTACCTTTTTTGATGAGGAAAAAGAAATCTGCCTTTCCAAACAGCAAAGCCAACAACCTGCTTTAGTTTCGGTTTCGTATTCAGTTTAAATTGCGCAAGGAGAAAAAAAAACTAGAGGGAAAAAAACCTGTTTAAATTCTTGCTGCGGGGCTTCAAAGGACCGCCTGTGTTTTCTTTTAACACTGATCAGCTGTAGGGCGGGCCTTTGAAGCCCCGCGGCAAGAATTTAAACAGGTTTTTTCCCTCTAGCCATCAGCTGGGACTCAGGAGGCAGCAATAGATTGGGAGTGGGCGGGGTAAGCAAACCCCGTTCTCCTGCCGTTCCCTAGCTTGTCCTGCATTCCTTCCAAAAATCGGGAGTTTTTTAAAATGCTCCGTGACACAGGACAAATTGTTGAAAATCGGGACTGTCCCGCCAAAAGCGGGACGTCTGGTCACCTTATTATTGCTTTGTTCCATCTTCTTACAAACTAAGTTGTTGGCAAGAAAGGGGGGGGTATTTTTTTTGGACTTAGCAGAGTTAGATGATGAATGATTCAAAGGTACATTGACTCAATGTTTAAAATTGAATGCTCCATAACTCATTAGAACGCAAAAATCTTGAGTCTTGGTTTATCTTGTGAAATGTTTTGATTTTTAAGAAATGTTTTAATTATGGAGGATAGTGGATACTGTGCTGCCAACTGCCTGCCTATTAAAATGTCTTGGGTAATTTAGGTACAGGCCTATTGTAGTTCCACAGAAAATAAGCCAGATTCAGCTTTAGGTGACACTTAAAAACAATTTAAAATGCTAACAAAGTAAAGAAACTCCCCCAAACAGAAAATCTCTAATTATTATTTTTACCTTGTGAGAAATGTAATTGCTGTAACCAGTTCTACTTTGAATGGATAAGGAATGTAGAAGAGGAAGAATGCACCTGGTCTTTTTTTAAGGAACTGAAAGTGTTACATACGGACGGACGGAGCACCCATTTGCATGTCTACTGCTGATTGGCTAATCTAGCGGCAGGAAAAATAAACCACTGTCAGTGGTCTGTAAGATTGCCAGAGCCCTTTAAAAAGAGAGCTCTGGCAGCCTGCCGGCCTTTTGTTCCTGATCGCGGCTGGAAATAATGTGCTGAAATGGACTACGCTGTCCCGCCTCTTCTATTTGCGTCCCCTATCTAACACTGGCGACAAAGGTGGGATTCTGAAGAGGACAGAGAAAGGGAACAAAGAGCACTGACTGACACCTTGTGACAACAGCAGCCATCTTATCAAAAGGAACCTATAGAAAGGAACAACCTTGCTGGCCAGCCTAAAGATGACCAGCCAAACCCCCTTCACATTGGCTCCCTACCACCCACAGCTGGAAGAATGGCACACCTATATGGGAATATCCAAATGTTCCTGGAAGGCGACAACTACCAAGAGAGCCCAGACAACAGGAAGAGAGCCCTCTTCCTCACCCACTGTGGAGTAAAGATGTATAAGATGGCTCAGACTCTCGCATCACTGCAGACATCGAATCAATGACCTAGTCCATATTACAGAATAGCCTAAGGGATCATTACGCCCCAACTGCAATGCCAATGGTGGGCTGAATTGAATTTTACCACCAGCAACAAAGAGAGGGTGAGATGATTTGTGATTTTGTGGCCAAATTGCGAGAGATTGCAACCAAATGCATGTTTGTCAATCCGGAGGATTGCAACCAAATGCATGTTTGTCAATCCGGAGGAGATGATGAAAGATAGACTCATTTTGGGAATGAGGAACCTGACCCAACAGAAGAAGCTGCTGATTCGGAGGGGAGCCAATTTCAAAGATGTGGTCAAGGAAGCCAGAGCCACAAAAGTGTCTGATAATTCCGCCGCCGACATCCCAAAGACCAGCGGAGTACATCGCACCCAGCGGGAGCTGGATTGGGCTACTGAAGTCCCCGAGAATGACCCAGACTGGAAGGAGGAAGAGGCAGTGAACCAAATATACCTGAAAAAAGAATAAGCCAAAGAGACTATGATTTTAAATAGCCCCTTGCCCGGGATACATTGGTTTCCATGTCAGATCAGCTTGCCGGTTCAAAGATGCCATTTGTCAAAAGGCAAAAGGCCCACATAGCCGAGGCCTGCAGGGCCACCCAGCCAATAGCATACTAACCCAGACCCCAGGCAGAACTGGGGAAGCAAGGACACATGAGACCGGCCCCAAAGAAACAAATGCAGGGAAGAAACCTACCCAGAAGCAAAAGGAATCAATCAAACAACTGTGGGCCACTCAGACACAGGTGATGCTGATAAATACCACATCACCATCCCTATAGACGGGATCCCTTGTAGCCTGGAATTAGACACAGGGTCCTTCTTCACCATTGTGTCATGGCAAACATTGAAGAGCCTCATTCTGACAATGACAAAAAAACAACTCAAACTGCAAAACATCACCTTAAATGATTTCCAGGGAAATAACATTCCCATGCTAGGAAGGGCATCAGTGCAAGTCAAGTTCAATGACTTCAGTGAGCTGCTGCCCCTAACCATCATTGGCAACAACAGACCTACTCTACTGGGCCTGGAATGGTTCAAACCCGTAGGATTAGGGGTTACTGGCATCAACAAAATCAGCGAGAGTGAATTAGATCAACTGTTGGCAAAGTTTGGGGATGTGTTCGACAGGAGCCTAGGCAAGTATACCGGAAAACCTATATGTTTTAACCTAGACCCCAGTGTTACCCCAATCAAGCTAAAACCCTGCAGGGTTCCATTTGCTCTTCAGCCCAAGGTAGATGAACAATTAGATAAGGTCATGGGGTTCTGGAACCAATCGACCACGCCACATGGGAGACCCCAATGGTCACCCCAATTAAATCGGACAGGTCAGTGTGCATCTGTGGTGATTTTAAATGCACTTTGAATAAAGCATTACAACAGAGCACGTACCCCGTACCAGTGGTGCAACATCTGCTACATTTGCTGGGAAATGGGAAAATATTTGCCAAATTAGATTTAGCCCAAGCATATCAACAATTACCAGTAGATGGTGCAACCCTGGAAGCCCAAACCATTGTGACACACCGTGGGGCATTTAAATGCAACCACTTGCAGTTTGGGGTAAATGTGGCCCCAGGGCTATTCCATAGCATGTTGGAGCGTCTTTTACAGGGCATCCCAGGAGTAGTCCCCTATTTTGACAATGTTCTCATGTCAGGGGAGAACAAAGAACAATTGATCAACTGTTTGGAGGAGACATTGGGCAGATTTCAAAAGACGGGACTGAAAGTCAAAAAGGAAAAATGCAAAATTGGGGTGAAGGAAGTCAAATTCCTGGGGTATTTAATTGATGGTTCAGGGATCCACCCCACAGGGAGTAAAATCAAGGTGATTAAAGAAGTCCCAACCCCACAGAACAAAACTGAACTCCAGGCATTCCTTGGGCTGCTTAATTTCTATAGCATTTTCTTAAAAAAGAAAGCCACCGTTGCTGAGCCATTGCATAGACTACTAGGGAAGAAGGCCACGTGGACCTGAGGAAGGAAGGAAGCCTACTCATTTGCTGCCATTAAAGACTTGTTATCTTCAGACAATGTGCTTATTCAATACAATGATATTCTTCCCCTCATAGTGACTTGTGATGCTTCTCCTTTTGGGGTGGGAGCAGTCCTCAGCCATAGGCTGCTGGATGGCACAGAAGCCCCAATTGTGTTTTACTCAAAAACATTGTCACCCTCCGAAAGGAATTACAGCCAAATAGATAAGGAAGCCCTGGCTGTGGTGGCAGGTATTAAACGGTTCCACAAATATGTGTATGGGAGGAAATTCGAACTCATAACCAACCATAAGCCATTGTTGGGCCTCATTGCTGGGGACTGTCAAACACCACATTCCTCCGAGGATGGCCAAGTGGGTGATTTTCCTGACAGGCTACTACTACAAGCTGGTGCATAGACCGTAAAAGAACATTACCAATGCTGATGCTCTCAGTAGATGCCCCTTATTGGAGCTGATAGACCCGGCTCCAACCACACAAGTACTACTTATAGATACTGAACTAAACAGCCCAATCACCTACAACAGAATAGCGGAGTATACAAGAAAGGATAAATTGTTGTCCAAAGTTTTACACTGGGTATTGAAGGGTGACCGCAAGGGAAACTGAGTGAAAAGTTCAGAACATTCCAAGCCAAACAATTAGAATTGTCAACACTAAAAGGGTGCCTGTTATGGGGGGAGAGAGTGATTGTGCCACAGGGGTTAAGGAAACAAGTCCTGGAAATGCTACACGTGGGTCACCCGGGGATTGTACAAATGAAGGCACTGGCCCGGAGCTATATTTGGTGGCCAAACTTGGACAGAGACATTGCAGAATGGGTAGCGACATGCATGCCATGCCAGGAAACCTGGCCAGCTCCACCCCGGGCACCCATCAGGGAGTGGGAAACCCCAAAGAATTCTATGGTCACGGATACATATTGACTTTGCTGGGCCAATGAGGGGGACAAACATTTCTAATTGTCATTGATGCATATTCAAAATGGCTAGAGGTAGTGATAATGCCCAACCTGACCACAGAAGCGACAATAAGGGCATTAAGGAAATTGTTTGCAACCCGTGGGTTACCGGACATCCTGGTCTCGGACAATGGGCCACAGTTAACTAGAAAGGCAATTGAGTCATTCCTAGAAGAGCAAGGAATCAAACATGCCCTGGTTGCTCTGTTTTGTCCAGCTAGTAATGGGCAGGCGGAAAGAATGGTGAGACTCACCAAAGAAACACTCACCAGGATGGGCCCAGGTAACTGGCAGGAAAAGATAGACAAATTCCTCTTAGCCCAACATATCACCCCCAGCGCAATCACTAATAAAAGTCCGGTCAAGCTATTAATGGGCCAGAGACTAAGGTCACCATTGGACTGGTTGCACCCCCATTACCACCCAGAAATACCCCTGGACTCAACCTGACAACTCAGGGAGTTCAAAGAAGGGGTTTTGGTGTTCGCACATAACTACACAAGTTACCTCACTTGGCTACAAGCAAGGGTAGTAGCCATATCAGGACCCAAGTCATACCAGGTGGAACTAGAGGATAGCAGGGTATGGAACCAGCATACTGACCAAATCCGTAATAGACTAGGGGAGACCTGGTTAAGGCAACCCGAAGAACCCGCCATCCAGCAAGATCAGAATTTATTTATTTCTCTTTTTTTGATTTATTTCTCTTTTTTTGAAATCTTTGTCTGAAAAATTGTTAAGCCATGTTATTGTCCTGTTGTTCATCTATTTAACTTCTCCATCCATAATAGATTTTAGGAACAGTAAATGCAGTTAATGCCAAGAATGTCTTTGGAGGTTGGACTAGTTGTAATTCTATATGCTTCTTGTTACATATTAAATAGGAGTAAGTATAGGCTTCACTCAGATCCACCAATCCGGTGGGAAAATACTCAAACCCCATTGGCCGACCTGTCTGATAGCTCCCTATAAAAGGGCAAGCAATCAGACGAGCCAGCTGCTGGATTGCACTGATCTACTAATAAAGAGCTGTTGTTAGTGTTAGCACTGTGTCCTGTCTCTTCCATTACCTGATCTAACACTGGCGACGAAGGTGGGATCAGAAGAGCAGTGCACAAAAGACCTGAATTAGATCACAGTCCCAATGGAAGGGGGAAGCATCGGCAAGCATTGACCGGCTACAACTGCAGCGACTGAACTGCATCTACCATCACGATGACCTCTCACACCTCACCAACTCCGTTTAACCCAGCCACATATAATTGGAACTCATAGATGACCAGGTTCGAGTGTTTTATGGAGGCAAACGATCTCTTGGGACTACTGGACAACCAAAAAAGAGCGTTGTTTCTCAGCTATTGTGGCAATGAGATGTTCAACATTGTTGCACCAGCCACTGTGCAGATGGTGCCCTGGGCCAATCTCCAGAATGCACAAGCACACTACACTCCAGTACAATCAAAGTTTATTCGTCAGTGCAAATTCCATAACAGAATGCAGGAGGAAGGTGAATCTGTCAACCATTATGTGGTGGCACTGAGGAAGGCCGCAGCCTACTGCGAGTTTAGAGAGCTGGAGGATGTGTTCCTAGAGCAGCTCATCAGTGGATTGAGGGACATTAGCTTGCAAAGGTGATTGTTAGCAAAGCCTAACTGCACTCTACAGATAGCGCTCAATGAGGCCAGAGCAACAGAATCCTCGCATAAATCTGAGGCAACACAACAATAGGCAGGAAGTGCCATGACTTCGTGCCAGTCCTCCACAGTCCACCAGGACAACACTGAGTTAATCGAGTCATCGGAAGAGGAAAATGACATTTGCCAGCCACAATAAGAGAGAGAGAAAAAGAAGCGATATCCAGATGCAGAAGAAAAACAGCCACTGTGTGCAGGATGTGGGGGCAAGCATGCCAAGGCAGCATGCAGATATAAAGAGCCCGTGTGCCAGAGATGCAATCACAAGGGGCATCTTGCTAGAGTCTGCTGTGCTAGCCAGCCCACCATATTCCACACATAACAGCAGCCCAACATTGCCGCACCAGCAGACCGACGGAAGCCGGCATCCTGGAAGTCCAGGCACAGAGAGGATCAGCCAACAGAGGAAAAGGATGCGTATCAAACCAATATCAGACAAACAAATGCCTCTAAGGCAAAGAAAATACACGTTGCCATGCAGATAAAGGACTCGCAATGTGACATGGAAATTGATACAAGCTCGTCTTTGACAATCATGTCCTGGAAGACAATCTGGAAGGCTGTGCCTGGCCTCAAAAAGAGAATACAACTAAAAGATTACCAGGGGAACCGCATCCCTGTCATGGGGAGGAGAACCTTCTGGGTCAGATTTAGGGAGTTCTCTGGACCCCTAAAACTAACTGTCATCGTTGGAACACTACCAACTTGGCTTGGCTTGGACTGGTTTGAGGCTCTGGGACTGGGTGTGTCCGGAATCAACGCTGTCCACCATGATGAAGCAAATGACCTCATCCAAGAATTTGAAAATGTGTTCAGCAATGGCCTGGGCAAGTATAAAGGAACACCTATTTCTTTCATCCTAGACCCCAAAATTTCCCTAATTAGGCTTAAATTTAGGCTTGCTCTCAAACCTAAAATCATCAAAGAATTGGATAAACTAATTGGCCAGGGAATCCTTGAACCCATCAATCATGCCTGGTGGGAAATCCCTATAGTCACGCCTATCGAGACTGGCTGCTCAGTCCGCGTCTGTGTGGACTACAAATGTACTATCGACAAGGCTTTACAACAGAGTGCCTATACCTGTGATGGCGAACCTATGGCATGGGTGCCACAGGTGGCACGCGGAGACATATTGGTGGGCACGCGAGTGTTGCCCTAGCTTAGCTCCAGTGCGCATGTGCACATGTGCGCACTGGCCAACTGATTTTCAGGCCTTCCAGTCCTACTGGAAGTCAGGAAACTGGCTGTTTCTGGACTCCGGAAGGCCTCCGGGGGACGGTGAAGGCTGTTTTTGCCCTCCCCAAGCTCCTAGAAAGCCTCTGGAGCCTGGGGAGGTGGAAAAACAGGCCTACCGGGCCCACCATGCCATCGTGTGCCAAAGGCAGGGGGAAGTGGGGGGGGGGTCACATGCGCATGTGTGGGAGAGCAGGCACATTGAATTATGGATGTGGGCACACACACCCATGATATCCCCTGCTCCCCCCACTTTTGGCACCTGACAGCAAAAAGGTTAGCCATCAGTGGCCTATACAGTTCCCATCGTTCAACACTTGCTTCATTCATTGGGGAAAGGAAGAACATTCACTAAGCTTGACCTGGCACAGGCTTACCAGCAGTTGCCAGTCAATGACAGCACAGCCGAAGCTCAAACAATTGTCATGCACAGGGGTGTGTTCAAACGTCACAGGCTACAATTCGGTGTGAGCGTGGCAACAGGACTGTTCCAGAGTATCATCCAATGTGTGTTACAGGATATTCCTGGGGTAGTTCCTTATTTTGATGATGTCCTGACATCCGCTGCCAACAGAACAATTCTCTTCAACCATTTGAGAACCATTCTTACAAAATTCAGGGAAGCCAAACTTAAGGTCAAGTGCGAAAAATGTCAGATTGCTGTGCTTAGGGTAGAATTCTTGGAATACATGATTGAAGGGTCTGGGATACACCCAACTAAAAGCAAAGTAATGGCAATCAAAGCGGCGCCTACCGCCAAGAATAGAAAGGAACTACAAGCCTTCCTGAGGTTGCTTAATTTTTATAGCATATTCCTGGCTCAAAAGGCAACTGTGGCAGAACCTCTGTATAGGCTGTTAGGAAAAAAGGCTTCCTGGATCTGGGGTCGTACTGAAGCCACTGCTTTTGAAGCATTAACAAATCTTTTGTCTCCAGACAGCATGTTAGTCCACTATAGTGAGACTTTGCCATTGGTGCTAACCTGTGATGCCTCTCCTTTTGGGGTTGGTGCTATCTTTAGCCACCAACTGCCCAATGGCCATGAGGTACTTACTGCCTATTACTCCAGGACCCTATCCTCCACCAAGCGTAACTACAGCCAGCTGGACAGAGAAGCACTGGCTACAGTTGCCGGAGTCCAGAGGTTCCATGACTACCTGTATGGAAGAGACTTTGTGCTTGTCACCAATCATAAACCCCTCCTGGGCTTATTGGCCAGAGACCATGCCACTCCTATGATTTTATCCCCCAGAATGACCAGATGGACTATTTTTCTGGCGGCTTGCAGCTACCGGCCCAGAAAGTTCCTGGGTCACACAGACACTCTCAGCTGCTGCCCACTGCCTACTCTGGTTGAAGACCCTGTCTCTGTTTGCCCAGTTCTCCTCATCGAGGACATTGCCACTGGGGCGATTACCGCAGCCGAAATTGCGAGATACTTGGCTAAGGATAGAGACTTAGTGCAAATAATGAATTATGTCTGGCAGGAGTGGCCGGGGGCCCACTTACGGGTAATGTACAACATATTATATGCGTCACAATGAACTGTCTGTGTTAAAAGGATGTCTGTTGTGGTGGGAGAGAGTTGTCATACCCCCCCCCCCCAGATTAAGACATGCTGTGCTAGAAGTTTTACATGTGGGACATCCTGGGATAGCCAGGATGAAAGCCCTGGCCCAGAGCTATGTCTGGTGGCCCAATATGGACTGTGAAATACTGGGTTGGGTTGCCACCTGTTCACCTTGTCAGGAATCCAGACTGGCACCCTCCTCTGCCCCGGCTAAGGAATGGGAGACCCCTAATGCGCCATGGTCCCTGGTGCACATTGACTTTGCAGGACCAGTAAAAGGCCAAACGTTCCTAATTGTGGTTGATGCATTTTCAAAGTGGCTGGAGATATTCTTAATGTCTACCACCATGGCCGACATAGTCATCCATGTGCTCTGGAGACTGTTCACCACGCATGGCCTTCCTGATGTATTGGTCTCAGACAACGGGCCTCAATTTATGGCCAATCAATTTGAACTATTCCTGGCACAGCACAGCATCAGGCATGCCCTTGTGGCCCCCTTTCATCTGGCCAGTAATGGGCAGGCTGAATGGATGGTAAAATCAGCTAAAGAAGCTCTGTCTAGAATGGGCTCCAGGGCAAACACAAATTGATAAATCTCTCCCAGTGCAACATATAACCCCAAGCGCAACAACTAACAGGAGCCCTTTGGAACTCCTCATGGAAAGGAGAATCTATTCACAATTAGACCATTTGTACCCAAATTATATTGCAGAAATGCCTCCCAACTTGATGGGAAAAATCCAATCATTTAATATGGGGGCCTGAGTATATGCCAGGAACTATGCCAGAGGGACCCTCTGAATTCCAGCCACTGTGGTAGCAATATCTGGCCCTCGCTCGTACAATGTCAAGCTGGAGGATGGTAGATTGTGGCAATGGCACTTGGATCAATTCCGAGACTCTCTTGAGAACTCACCACTACAACCACCAGAGAGAGTTCAACCCAACCAGAGGTCATTCCCTACTGACACTAGCCTACAAAATAAACAACTGTCTAACATTAACTTAAACCCAATTGTACAACGGGAACACCCACCTGAGGAACCAAGACTCCAGCACAGACTCCCAGATGGGCTGGGCCTAGAGACTCCGACCATGCCTCAGGACAAAATCCTGAAGCTTACATTGGCGAATACAAAACCAACCATAGATCCAACTGCTCAGGCTGACTCCCAAGAAACAACTGAGCTATGCAGGTCATCTAGGGCTCATCAAAGCCCCGCCTACCTACATGACTACATTTGTAAATAATGTTTTGATTGGACTGTTTTGTCCAGGAGGGGAGGGATGTTACATATTAAATAGGAGTGAGCATAGGCTTCACTCAGGTCCACCAATCCAGTGGGAAAATATTCAAATCCCATTGGTTGACCTGTCTGACAGCTCCCTATAAAGTTCTGCTATAAAAGGCTGCTGGGTTGCACTGATATACTAATAAAGAGCTGTTGTTACTGTTAGCACTGAGTCCCGTCTCTTCCATAGCCCAACCTAACACTTCTCATACAAAGAGAGAGGGATGTGGTGGCTCAGTGACTAAGATGCTGAGCTTGTTGATCAAAAGCTCAACAGTTCATTGGTTTGAATCCCTAGGGCCACGGGTGAGTTCCCATTACTTGTCCCAATTTCTGCCAACCTAGCAGTACGAAAGCACATAAAAAATGCAAGTAGAAAAATAGGGACCACCTTTGGTGGGAAGGTAACAGCGTTCCATGCACCTTTGGTCTTTAGTCATATCGGCCACATGACTATCGAGATGTCTTTGGACAGCATTAGCTCTTCGGCTTTGAAACGGAGATGAGCACTGCCCCCTAGAGTCGGGAATGACTAGCACATATGTGCGAGGGGAACTTTTATCTTTACACACAAAAAAATTTCTGAAGTGATAATATTGTTTCATCTTTGTTTTTTTTATACACACACAACCACAGCAGACTTTGCACATAGAAAATCCATTAGCAAAAAGAACTGGAGAAAAAAAATGGAACTTTGTTACTATATATGTTGACAGCAGCAAGTGTCAGGGTTCCAAGTAACACCCCCAACAGAAGTAAAACTCCAAGGCAGGCATTTTCCTCAAAGTTCCATTTTATTAGAGATGTCATATTGGCACATCTGGGAAAACCTGAATCTGAAGGCCTTTGGGTTTTCCCCACCCAAATTAAAGTCAAAGTTCCTTCCCCTGAACCCACATGTCTATCACATAGTCCAATCATGACCCCAGCTCAACTAGAGTAGCTTCCCAGTCACGCCTCTCCAGGTGCAGGCTGAACGTCCTTGACTCCCAGATAAAAGAATGTTGTTATGGCTATACATCTCACCCTATCCACCCCCTCCCATTCCCCACAGCATACCTATCCACCAAGTGTGGCAGCCCTGAAGATCCAAAGTAAAAAATGGTCTCCAGGGCTGACAGGCTGCCCCCCCACCCTCAGTCAATGAACATGTCCTGAAATGAGATGAATGTAGGAGGATAGTCCAGTCAGTCCTTAATCACCTCCCCCCCAGGAGTACTCTTTGTCTTATTAGGGAATTTATCATGGAATTGTTTCACTAGCCTATCTGCCTTCACATCCCAGCTTTTAACCCAGGTAGCTCTAGACAAAGGGTATCCTTTCTAGTGGACCAAGTACTGCAAATGATCTCTATGCAATTTAGAGTCCAAAATTTTGGACTTGCAGCCTCAAGCTGGTAGGGATGTATTGTTTGAACCCTTTCCAAGCTAGCCCCTCTCTCATGGTCAGGATGTCCCAATTTTTATTAAACCATTAAATGGCTAGGACCACAGCGTTTAGCACGGCTGTCATTTGCTCCACTCTGGGGTCATTTTGGTGTTTGGTTTGGCACCTGGTGGTGACTTGCGCATGATTGTTGAGATGATTGCATGGATGACTTCCTCCCTCCGACTATTGAATTGTGGCTTTCTGGATAGTGCATCTGCTAGCAGATTTTTTTTTCCCCTGGGATGTATTTTAGCTCAAAATTTAACCATTTAAAATACTGCACCCAGCAGACTTGTTTGGGGGAGAGCTTTTGGGGGGTCTTTAGGGCCTTGAGAAGTGTTGGAAATGTCATCAGACCCCAGGATCCTATTACCACATGTGGTGGACAAGGAGATATTGGACTAAGATACACATGTGGTTGGAAAAAATAATCAAGAGACATATAGACATAAAAGAGCCTTGGATAGTACAGTTGTCTAAAGCACCCTGTTATTAACACAGCTGCCTGCAATTATTGCAGGTTCGAATCTCACCAAGGCTCAAGGTTGACTCAGCCTTCCATCCTTTCTAAGGTGGGTAAATTGAGGACCCAGTTTGTGGGGGCAATAAGCTGACTTTGTATAAATATACAAAAAGTATGAAGGCTATTGCTTAGCGCATTGTAAGCCGCCCTGAGTCTCCAGAGAAGGGCAGCATATAAATCAAATAAAAAAAACAAAAAAAAAAACCCCCAGAGATATTTTTATTAGGGATTTTACCAGAAATATATAACAAAGAACTG
Organism: Ptyas mucosa; assembly: GCA_012654045.1. Taxonomy (NCBI): domain Eukaryota; kingdom Metazoa; phylum Chordata; class Lepidosauria; order Squamata; family Colubridae; genus Ptyas; species Ptyas mucosa. The sequence goes on along the minus strand of WNWU01013587.1, from coordinate 2,980,903 downwards.
CAGTATTTAATTGTGAATCTTCTAACAGCAGCTAGAATTGTATTCATAAAAATTGGAAAGAAGAAATTATACCTTCAGATGAAGAAATTATTAGGAAAATATTGGACTGTGATGAAATGAGTAAACTGACATTTGAAACAGGAGAGCAGGAAGAAAAACAATATTATTTGATATGGGATTTATTTTACTACTGGGTAGATAACAAAAAATGGTGATATGTAAGCAAATGTTGAAATACTTAAATGATGATACAACTGATATTTTTTATGTAAGATTAAATTTTGGATATGTAGTAATATCGTGAAGAGAGGAGAGGGCACTAGGGATGCAAACTGACCAATGTACTGTCTGTACTTGATTGAATGAATGATGGTTGTATGTTTTCTTTTTCTTTTAGTTTTAAAATAAAAAATGATTTGGAAAAAAAAAAGAAAGGCACTTTACTCCCCTCTAAGAAGTGTCTCCAGGAAAGGAGAGCCCAGCGGACTGTGTAAGCCTCCTTCTCCCATATTGCTCACTATCTCTCGGTGTTGGTGAGCTTTTTGAACACATATGCGCAGAGCAAGAGCTGTCCCTGTGGGTCATTTTGCAAAAGCACCGCTGCCATAGCTACATCACTGGTGTCAGCTTGAATGATGAACTGTCGCTCCGGGTCAGGGTGCTGAAGAATCAGCTCCTCAGCAAAGAGTCTTTTTAATTTTTTGAATGTTTTTTGGCAATCTAATGACCAGGCCAGTGGGTGGGTTGAATGCGGTTTCATAAGGGCCCCCTTGTTTTCAGTAGTTTTGTCAGGGGTAGGACTACTTCTGCAAAAGCTGGAATGAATTGCCTATAGAAGTTTGCAAACCGCAGGAAGCTCTGGAGTTGTTTGTGGGGATGTGGGGGTTACCAATCCAGCACTGCTTTCACTTTCCCTGGATCCATCTCGATTCCCTCATTTGACATTTGGTAGCCCAGGTAGTGTAGGGAAGTCTTATAGAACTTGCATTTGGAAAGCTTCGCATAGAGCTTCGCGGCTAGTTTTTTCAGTACCTGCTGCACTAATTTAACATATTCTTCCAGTGTCTCACTAAATATGAGAATGTCAATCAGATAGACTAGGACCCCCTTGACCAGATGTTCATGCAGCACCTTGTTGATTAGCTGCATGAATACTGGGTCCCTGAAGCCCAAACAGCATGACCTTAAATTGAAAGCCACCCAGCGGGCAGTTGAATGTGGTCTTCCATTCATCCCCTTCCTTAATCTGTACCTGGTAGTAGGCTTCTCTTAGGTCCAGCTTGGTGAACACCTTGCCCTTTGTTAAATGGCTTAGCATATCTTTCATTAAGGAGAGTTGGTAAGTGTTCTCCATGCACATGACATTAATTCTGCAAAAATCCAAGCAAAGCCTCCCCCCCCCCCCCCAATCTTTGAACAGCACTGGGGCCGCCACTTTGGATTTGGTGGGTTGAATGAAGCCTTTAGCTAAATTGGTATCTGAATTTTCTCAATTCAGTCATCTCCTTAGGGGTCATGGAATACATCTTTAGCAACTTGGCTCCTGGTATGAACTCAATCACACAGTCAGTAGGGCGGTGAGGGGGAAGGAAGTTGCAGTTGCACTTGCTAAAGGCACCTGTCAAATCCTAATATTCCTTGGGCACCTGGGGACAGCTGAGGAGCCCATCTGGGGCAGCTGCAGTGTTTTCCAGCCGGCTAGGGCTGCCAGAGATCAGCATTTACTGTTGGCATTTATTGGGAGGGGTAAATCTTCCCACATGATGGTTGGGACCCACTTGTCCAGCCAAGCAAGACCTAGTATGATTGATTCAGTCATTTTGGGGGCTACTACAAAACGTATGAGCTTCTGGTGGTGTCCCATCTCCAGTCTAACGAGCTCCATGATTAAAGTGGCTGGGGCTCCACCTATTAGTGTCCCATCGACTTGCTCAAAGCGTATGGGGTGCACCAGGTGTTTCGTGCTTATCCCTAGCTGTTGGACAGTTGGGAGGCTGATTAGACAACTGATGCAGCCGGTGTCTAGGATGGCCTCTATGTTCCCCTGGGCCCCAGTTCTTGGCACTACTATCTGGGACTTGATGGAGAAGGGGAGGATGGCTTCACTTACCATCGGATCCTCTTCCCCACTGCTCTCACTGATGGAGCCCAGAGGGGGTTCTGAAGCTGGAGTTTCCTCCTCTCCAGCAGAAAGGGGACAAACTTCAATGGCTTGTTGGGTGATCCTTCCTTTGTCTGGTGGTTTTCTTGGGGTTTTCCTTCCCCAGAACACCGATAGAGTCCAGAGTTGAGGGACTGGGACTGAAGCCAGGCACTTGGATGCTCGGTGGCTGTGCTGACCACATCAGAAGCACTTGATCATTCCTGGTGGTGCTGGTTGTGGCGTTTCAGCCAGCTTTGCCAGGGCTTGGCGACACAAGGCCCTCTTAGCTGGTTTCTCTGGGGTGGGTTCTGGTGTGGGTGGATCTCTAGGTCCATGGCTATGGCCATCTGGTACCAGTCCTGTATGTGGTCCAGAACCCCCATATAGGCGTAAGCTTGCCTGAGGTGCTGTTCAGTGCTTTGAAGTGGTAGACGAAGAGGCGTTCAGGCCAGTACCTCTCAATTTTCCGGTCAGCCTTCAGAATTCCCAGATGAGTTCTTTTGGGGGTCAGCCCTCTTGCTTCACGCTTTTGATTTCAGTTTCAGCTTTCTCTGTGGGCTGTATCTTCAAATTGGACCCGGCGCAGTTGCACGAACTCATCAGTGTCTTCTAGTTCTGGGACTCCTTCATTGTGTAATTGGGCTATCCACTGGTATGGACTTTATGGACTGATCTTGTGGATTATAGAAGTTACAAGACTGTGAAACTGGTTGGAAATTGGAAGGGAAAAGTGTGTTCTCTCCTTGGTTTACTAACAGATTAAAATAGTGGGGTCAGGAATTGGTTGGGGAATAGATTATTGTGGTGCAGTTTGCTAAAATAAGTTTTAAACTAACTTTGTTAATAGACAGAAGGAGAAATGGCAAACAACCCAAATTTAAGCAAATTAGGAAAGAAAACATCTGCAACATCAGCAGCAGCATCAAGCCCATGAAATCAAAGGTCAATGGAAAATATGCTGCAATCAGAAAAATCAAATTCATTCCAAAAAGACATCCTGATAATGTTCCAATCTCTACAGGAGGCTATAACAAAGATCACAATGTGGTGAAAAGTGAGTTGGGAGAGGTTGAAAGAAACAATACAAAATATGGATGAAAGAATAGGGAATTTTCACAAATGATAGCAAAAAATGAAAAAGAATTCATATAATAGAAGAGAAATCAGAAGAAGCAGAGGAAAAAAATGGAGGAAATGAACCAGAGGCTGACACAGGAAAATAAAGAGCTGGAGGAAAATATGATCTTGTTGCAAATGGAAAAGATTGCTTATTTTCTGAGAGGAAGAGGAGAGGAAAAAGGAGAAGATCTACCTGGCAAAATGACAGAATTGTTGGCAAACGCCTTACAGATTACAAAGCAGGAAATCCAGGCAGAGATTGATGAAACATTTAGAATACACACAAGTTATGCAACAAGACATAAACTCCCAAGAGAAGTGCATGTCAGATTTGTTAAGAAGATGATAAGAGTTGAAGTACTCAAAAAAGCAAGAGATGAATCATTGCAATATAAAAGCAAAAAAATTGTGGTGTTGAAACAGGTGCCAAGAAGAGTAAGAAACTAAGGAGACAATACCAATTCCTGACAAGTCAGTTGATCAAATACAATTTAAATTTCAGATGGTTGACACCAGAGGAAATACTAGTAACTTGGAATGAAAAAAGATATAGATTGGACTCATTAGACAAAGCATATGAATTATATAAACATCAATTTGGTACCACTGAAGAACAGAAAAGAGGAGAGGAAGCAGAATGTAAAAGACAAAAGGAATCAGTAAATGTGGAAAAGACTGTGTCAAGAAGAAAGTGTGTCAAGAAGAAAGTCTTGATTTATATGAATAATAAATTTAGAAAAAAGCAAGGGGAAAAAAGAAGGGTGTTGGAAGAACAAATTAAGGAAAATGAACAACTTTTGATAAAAAACCCAAGGGATAATAAAGTTAAAGAGGTTATTAACTTGCTGAAAGAACAATTTAAAATGTTGATTGCAGATCAAACAGCAACTAATTTACAGTATGCTAAATATAATACATTTTGTAATGCCAACAAGCCTGGAAGATGGATGGCTTATATGCTTAGAAAGAAACAAAGTCAAAGAACAATTGAAAAAATTAAATATAAAGGAAAGGAGGTCTTTCAGCAAGAATTAATTAAGAAGTTGTTTACAGAATATTATTCAGAATTATATAAGGCAGGTAAGATTCAGGATATGGATATAGATGGATTTCTTAAGAAACAAAATATTAAGCCAGTTTCACAAGAACAAAGGGATATGTTAACTCAATTAATTACTTTGGAGGAAATTATGTCTGCAATTAAAGATTTAAAGATGGGCAAGGCCCCAGGAACTGATGGCCTGACAGCGGTCTATTATAAAAATTTACATGAAGAGATGGCTGAACCAATGAAAGAATTATTTAATACTATACAACAGGGAGGTAAGGTTCCTCCCTCCTGGAAAGCAGCATTTATATCTTTAATACCAAAGGAAGGTCAGGACCATACAGATCCAAAAAATTATAGGCCTATCTCATTGTTAAATACGGATTATAAGATATTTACTAAGGTGTTGGCAAATAGATTAATGAAAGTATTGCAACAAATAATACATTATGATGAAACAGGTTTTATAGCAGGCAGACAAATGAAAAACAATGTAAGACATATTGTTAATGTATTGGAATATTTAGAAAGGAACAACCAGGTCCCTGCAGGTATAATTTTTTTAGATGCCGAAAAAGCATTTGATCGTCTTAATTGGAAGTTTTTACTAAATTTAATTGAAAGAATGCAGTTTGGTGATACTTTTATACAATCAATAAAGGCTATATATCAGAAACAAACAGCACAAATAATAGTTAATGGAGGCTTAACTGATAATTTTTTAATAGAAAAAGGTACACGGCAAGGATGCCCCTTGTCTCCATTATTATTTATTTTATCATTGGAAATTTTGTTGAATAATATAAGAGATTCAGAAGAAATAAAAGGAATACAGATTAGGCAATATGAATATAAACTGCGTGCTTTTGCGGATGACCTGGTCGTTACCTTAACTCAACCATTACAATCTGTTAGAATATTAATGGATATAATTAAAGAGTATGGATTAATATCTGGCTTTAAAATAAATGCAGCCAAAACAAAGACAATAGCTAAAAATATGACTGTTAAACAAAAACAAGAGATGGAGAAGCAAACAGGATTTGAAGTAGTTAAAAAGGTCAAGTATTTAGGAATAAATATCCTGACAACCAATTCGAAACTATATCATTATAATTATGAATTATTGTGGCAAAAGATGCAATTAGAGATTCAGAATTGGCGTAAGTTACAATTGTCACTGTTAGGAAGGATAGCTGCCATAAAAATGAATCTTTTACCAAGGTTTTTATTCCTTTTTCAAACAATACCAATACTTAAAACTGATAAAATACTGAAAGAATGGCAAAAAGGTATAACAACGTTTGTTTGGGCAGGGAAAAAACCTCGAGTTAAACAGAAAATAATGCAGGATTCTCGAGAAAGAGGTGGACTTAAAGTGCCCAATTTAGGGCTTTATTATGAGGCAGCTGTTTTATCACTAGTTAGTGACTGGATTAATTTAACAGAAGACAGGATATTAAATGTTGAAGGGTATGGCCTGGTTTATGGCTGGCATGCATATTTACTGTATGATAAAAAGGTAGACAATATCTTTAAAAGTCATGTATTGAGAAGTTCCTTGTTACGAGTATGGAAAAAGTATAGTTATAAATTAAATGATAGAATTCCGATTTGGGCAATACCCAGACATGCGATTGAAAATATAAACATAAAGCAAAAGCAAGATGGGATTTCATATGAGCAACTTTTGGAGAAGGAAGGACAGGGGTTTCAGTTAAAAACTATTCAACAACTAAAAGATCAAG
>WNWU01013587.1:2953882-2964561 GCA_012654045.1 Ptyas mucosa | reverse complement strand
CAAATATAATTATAAAGTCACTCGGGGGGGGGGTTTATATAAAGAAGTAATTTTTATTTAGGTGGGTAGACGCAAATGAAGATATTCTATATGCTGTTGGAAGATGTGAAGACAAGAAGATTAGCAACTAGTTTAATCTAGTATGAAGAATTTAAATGTTTGATATAGTTATTAAATGATGTTTCTAGTTGATTTGTTAATATGTATTGATAAATTAATAAGAGGTTTGATTGTTATTTTTTAATTAAAAAATTATTATTATTATTTTTTTATTAAGTGTTTTAATTATAATTGGACCTTGATGGTTTAAAAGTGGAGGATGGAAGAGTTTATATAGTATTTTATTTTAAATTTGGGGTTTTTGAATGAGCGTTTCTTTTTTGTTGTTTTTTTTTTTGTTTTAAATGAAAGAAATAAAATATCTTGTTAAATTGTATAGATCTAATAATTTGTTAAGTATTAATTAGCTAAATTGAGTAATGATAGGTTAGATTTGGTAATACTTAATTGTTTTATTAACTGCTGTAATTATAAATGGAGATTAATTTTGTTGAATTAGATGGAATAAGAAGAAAGAAGACTTGCTTTCCTTTTATCTATTTGTTTAATGATTATGATTATGATAAGTGTGAAATGGAGTTTAATTTAGAGAATTTGAGCTGTATTTTATCTTGTATTTGCTCTGGGAAGTCGGGGGTGGTGGTTGGGGAGGGGGGAGAAAATGTATGTAAAACTTTTAAAACTTTTTCAATAAAAAAAAAACATAGCAAGCTTTTAGAATACCTCAAAATTGGAAAAGCATATTTTTCATTAGTACAACAAAAGAAAAGGGGGATAGGTTTTATATATAAAGGAAACAATAAATGCAAAACAATTTTATATAGATGAAGAATGGAGAATTTTAATGGTGGAGGTAATAATAAACCATATATTGCTATCAGCGCCGAATAACAAACAAGAAAAATTTTACAAAAAAACTCCATATGAGTTTTTACTATTTACTTTACTTTACTATTTATATTAATGTTAAAAGTATTAAACAGAAACACCGGACAAGACCCAAAAACAAAAGGAATGGAAATTAAATCAGAAAAATACAAACTATAGGCATTTGCAGATGACCTGGTATTTATTCTAGAACAATCACAAGAAACTAGACCCAAGTTAATAAAAATAATAGCAGAATATGGTGAAGTTTCAGGATTGAAAATGAATAAAGAGAAAACTAAAATATTAGTCAAAAATGTTACAAAGAAACAAAAAAAAGAGCTGATAGAGAAGATAGATATTCAGATAGTTAAGAAAGTTAAATACCCAAATGGGTATCAATGATTGAAGCCTTGGTTTATCCCAATTTAATTGACTTAAACAAAATAGTAACCTATAAAGAGTTGTTAGACAAACAAAGGAATTTGAAATCTAAACAAAAATTATTAGAACAAGGAATTAAAACAGATTGATGGCCTTATCTACAGATCCAAACAAGATACAAAAAAGATTTAGAACTATATGGATTCCAAAATGAACAACAAGAAAGGGATAAAATATTAATTTTTTACTGTTGAGGGACTGATGAGAAAATAATTACCAAAACATATAATTGTCTTCTCAAATTTAAAATGGAGGAGGAAATAGTGAAAGAAACAATGATAATTTGGGCAAAAGAATTTGGATATAATATAGAACTAAAGCATGGGGGGAAAGTATGGGGAACGAATTATAAAATGACGTTGTCGGCCGCCTATAAAGAGAATATCTATAAAATGTTTTATAGGTGGCATTTATCCCCTGCAAGATTGGCAAGGTGTTTCCAAATAACCTACCACACTGTTGGAAATGTAACCATCAACAAGGGACATACTACCACATGTGGTGGACATGTCCCAAAGCTAGAGATTACTGGTTAAAAATTAAAAAGTGGTTGGAGGAAAAGATTGAGTAAAAAATTGACATGAAACCAGAATCATTTCTTTTGGGGATTGTTATGTCCTTATAAGGACATCTGCCAGTGATTGGCTAATCCACCGGCGGGAAAAATAAACCGCTGTCACTGGACAGCTGAGTCTGCCGGAGCGCTATAAAAGAGCTCCGGCAGCACAGCCGTTCGTCTTTATTCTGAGCTGAAATAAAGTGTTGAATGGACCAATGCTGGTCGCGTCTTCTTTCTCTGTGCCTGATCTAACACTGGCAACGAAGGACACAAAGAACCACAGCAATGAACCTCATAGCTCAGTGCCTACCGACAAAAGAGCTAGCTGAAGTCACTAGAACCGAACCACCGAAGTCATGGTGACATCGCAAGCTCCACTAGTCTCGCTAGCCGCATTCAACCCTGGGACGGAGAAATGGAGGTCCTACATCAGTGGTTCTCAACCTTCCTAATGCCACGACCATTTAATACAGTTCCTCATGTTGTGGTGACCCCCAACCAGGGGTGGGTTCTAAATTTTTTTACTACCGGTTCTGTGGGCGTGGCTTATTTTGTGGGTGTGGCTTGGAGGTCATGTGACTGGGTGGGCGTGGCTAGCTGGGCATGTGACCAGGTGGCCATGGCTATGTGTATAGGGACTACTCAGAGGGCTGAAAAAAGTCATTTCTGATAGATCCTCGCACTTTTGACTGGTCCTCACACTTATGACCATCCTCACATTTATGCCCGTGCAGCATTCTTAACAACCATGTCACTCACAAATTTAAACAGTGTTTTGTCATTTCAATTAAATTTACAATTTCTATATTTCTTTTTTGCCATATTTATTCCTCATCTATTTTTTAAAAAAACCAATATTACCCTTCATCCTTATCTCTAATCTTAATCAAATTCAATTTTTCCCTTCTATTCTATATTATACCCCTTCGCATTGTCATCTATTTTTATATCCATCCTCACATTGATTATTTATATAATTATGTAATACAGTTGTTTAATACAAATTCAACATTTAATATAAATCAATTAGTTATATAACTATCTTTTTGTATATTAATCAATATGAACATGAATATTCCAATTATTTCCATGCAATCCAATTTCTTACAAATCAATTAATTATATTTACCAATAATAATAAACCAAATAATTTCCCCCATATATTCTTCCAACCACAACTTAACCATTTCTGCTTTCAACACAATATACAATTAATCTCAATTATTACAGTTCCTTAGTTAAATAGAGCTTCTTTTCTTTTGTGTTTTAAAGTCTTGAACTCTCCTCTTTTGCCCTAAATTTCCCATTGTTTGCAGTTTTGCACCTACTTTTTTGGGGAGGAAAAAGAAAAAGAAATCTCTCTCCCTGCTTCATTTTGTCACGTTGCAGCAAAGACCCTGCTTTACTTTCAGTTTCCTTTCAGCTAGGGAAACAAATTTGCTCCAGCAGGCAAAGTTTGCTGCAAAAATTGAAGCAGGCAAAGTGCTTGCAAAACAAGAGCTTGCAAAAGAGCCTGCGCAAAACAGCTGAGAGCAAATCAGCTGAGAGTCGGGAGGCAGATTAATCTTATAGTAATTAACCTATGCTGAAGCTGAAAGAGGCTGTTTTTTCTACTTTTGCAGGCACCGATCTTCTCATTTGTTTTCTTTTAACACTGATCAGTTGTAGGGCGGCCCTTTGAAGCCCCGCAGCAAGAATTTAAACAGCTTTTTTCCCTCTAGCCATCAGCTGGGACTCAGGAGGCAGCAATAGATTGGGAGTGGGCGGGGTAAGTGACCAGCAACGGCAATCCAACAGAGGCAGAGGGTGAGTGAAAGCAGGGGGGGGAGAGGGCTTTGGTGACCCCTGTGAAATGGCCATTCGACCCCCAAAGGGGTCGCGACCCCCAGATTGGGAACCGCTGTCCTACATGGTCCAGTTTTGCCAGTTCCTGAGACGAAACAACTACCAGGACCTGAACAATGACCGCAAAAGAGCCCTCTTCCTGGCCCACTGCGGTTCCGAAGTCCTGGAGATGGCCATCAACCTCGTGGCACTGAGGGACATCGAAGAAATGTCTTGGGCTGATCTCCAGGAAGTGCTACAAGAGCACTATGCCCCAACGGAAACTCCAATTGCCAACCGCTTCATCTTCCAACAAAGGAACCAGCAGGACGAAGAGGTGATCAGAGACTTTGTAGCAGCCCTTCACCAAATTGCAGCCAACTGCGAATTTGACAATGTGGACAATTACATCAGAGACTGCATTGTATTTGGTATGAAGGACGTGGCTCTCCAGAAAAAATTCCTGAGCTGAAAGAAGATTACACTAAAGGAAGTCGTCAAGGAAGCCATGGCTGTGGAAACGTCTGAAAAAGCGGCAGCTGCAATCATGAAAGCCAAAGCGGTCCACAAGATCCAAAGGGCTCCTCAAACTTCCACTGATGAATCGACTGCTGGATCTGACTCGGATGAGGAAATGGCCATCCACAAGGTCTCCAGACCCCCAAGGCAGGAAACTGCTCAAAATGGCAACCGGGGGGAGCACTGTGCCAGCTGCAGAGGAGCATGCCAGGGCCAAATGCTGGTGGAAAGATGTGACCTGCAGATGCTGCCACAAGAGGGGTCACATCGCAGAAGCCTGCAGAGCCGAGGATCCAGCCCCAGAACCATCCAGCCACCGTCTGCATGAAAATCACAAAGACTACCAGAGATCATTTAGACGGTCCTCATACCAACCCAGACGAGGAGAGAATGAGTTCGCCAAGAACAGAGCAGTCCATCAGACGACCATCGCTCACACTCACGACAACAGTGCCACCAAATACCACATGACCGTGCACATGGAAGGGAGTCCTTGCTCTATGGAGGTAGATTTGGGATCGATCTACTCCATAATGGACTGGCATCAGCTGAAGCGCGTAAAGCCCGGCTTCAGCAAAAAGGAATTGAAACCCCTGCGATCGAGGCTCGTTGACTTTGGAGGAAACCCCATCAGAGTCCTAGGAAGAACCTCACTCCAGATTGCATACCACAACTTCCATGGTGGCCTACCCATCACCGTCACCGAGCACAGCCGCCCGAACCTGTTGGGAGTGGAGTGGTTCAAGCCATTAGGGCTCTCAATTGGAGGGATCCACCAAATCCACCAGGACGAACTTGACAACTTCATTGAAGAGTTCAAGGAAGTCTTTGATGGTAAGCTGGGGAAATTTGTAGGAAAACCGATTTCCTTCAATTTAGACAAAATGATTATGCCAATTAGACTTAAGCCTCACAGAGTTCCATTCACCTTGTAGCCCAAAGTAGATGACCAGTTAGACAAATTAATTGCCCAAGGTGTATTGGAACCGATCGATCATGCAACATGGGAGACCTCCATTGTGACCCCAATGAAGCATGATGGATCTATGCGCATCTGCGCTGATTATAAATGTTCAATAAATAAGGCTTTACAGCAGAGCGCATACCCAGTTCCAGTGATGCAACATTTGCTGCATTCACTCGGGAGTGGGTCAATATTCCCAAAACTGGACCTGGCCCAGGCTTACCAGCAACTGCCAGTGGATGAAAAAACTGCAGAGGCACAAACAATTGTCACCCATAGGGGTGCATTTAAATGCAACCGTCTCCAATTAGGAGTCAGCGCAGCCCCAGGAATTTTTCAATCCATGATGGAATGCCTTCTCCAAGGCATTCCAGGGGTGGTGCCATACTTCAATGATGTCTTAATCTCTGGGCACTCTAAAAGCCAACTACTTGAGCAACTGAGGCTGGTTCTGCAGTGCTTCAAGGAGAAGGGTTTAAGAGTCAGGAGAGATACCATATATACTCGAATATAAGCCGAGTTCTTCAGCACGTTTTTCAGGCTGAAAAAAGCTCCCCTCGGCTTATATTTGAGTCACCCAAAAAAAGGCCTTTTTTCCTGCAACCGTTTTGGCTCCCGGGGTTGCAGGGAGGCTTGCTAAAGCCAAAATGGGATGTGTGTGGGGGAGTGCGGCGCCCCTCCCCACGCCCCTTTTTGGCTTTAGGGGTTGCAGGGAGGCTTGCAGCTTTTTACAGCTCCTCCCACGGCTGGCTGGCTGCTCGCTCGCTCACAACTGAGCAGAGAGGCGGCCGGTGCCTCCGCTCCTCTGCCAAGGGGTAGAGAACCGGCTCTGCTGGATACAAGGGGGTGGGGGAAGGATCGGGGCTTCCCTTCTGCCCAGCCCAGCAGACTGTCCAGGGGGAGAGAACTGGCTCTGCTGGATACAAGGGGGTGGGGGAAGGATCAGGGCTTCCCTTCTCCCCAGCCCAGCAGGCTGCCCAGGGGTAGAGAACCAGCTCCGCTGAGTACAAGGGGGTGGGGGAAGGAATAATGAAGCTTGCTGGGCTGGGGAGAAGGGAAGCTCCGAAAGCAGATCCTTCCCCCACCCCCTTGTACTCAGTGGAATAAACAGCCGTGCCTCGGAATAAGGAAGACAATGCCACCACCCCATTCTTAATTCGTTGCGGTGCGAAGGGGGAAAAAACCCACAGAAAGTTCTGCTCCTGGTGCTGCCAGGGAAGAGGCACCGCAAGAACTGCTGTTGCCAGGTGTAAGGGGATAGTGGGAAGGATCTGCTGTCTGCGGCTTCCCTGTCTCCGCACTCGAGCAGGTTGTCCAGGGAAAGGGATTGAAGCCCCAGCCCGCTGCTTCTGGTGTTGGCACCCCCTCGTCCCCAGCAACAGTGGTTCTTGCGGTGCCTCTTCCCTGGCAGCACCAGGAGCAGGACTTTCTGTGGGTTTTTTCCCCCTTCGCATCGTCTCCAGGTGGTTTTATAAATATGAAGCAATACGGTACGATGGTATGCATTTGGTATCTAGCTGCTGCATTTCCCACCCTCGGCTTATACTTGAGTCAATAAGTTTTCCCAGTTTTGGGGGATAAAATGGGGGGGGTCGGCTTATATTCGGGTCAGCTTATACTCGAGTATATACAGTAAGTGCATCATTGTAGTCCAGGAGGTCGAGTTCCTGGGCTATCTCATAGATGGAACTGGCATCCACCCCACCAAATCCAAAGTAAAGGCTATCCACAAGCTCCAGCCCCCCAAAATAAAGTGGAGCTTCAGGCCTTCTTAGGACTACTGAATTTTTACAGTGTCTTTTTGAAACAGAAAGCCACGGCTACTGAACCACTCCATCACCTATTGGGGAAAGCGGTTCCATGGACATGGGAGGAGGAAGAGGAAGCAGCATTCAAAGCCATCAAAGGACTACTTTCTTCAGACAGTGTGCTCATGCAATACCATGATATCCTACCACTATTGCTGACCTGTGACGCGTCGCCCTACGGGATTGGAGCAGTTTTCAGCCACCAACTCCCCAATGGCACAGAAGTACCCATTGCTTATTTTTCAAAGACAATATCCATCACGGAGCGGAATTATAGCCAGCTGGATAAAGAAGCCTTGGCCATCGTTGCGGGCATCAAGCGCTTCCATGAGTACCTCTACGGCAGGAGCTTCACAGTTATCACTGACCACAAGCCGCTATTGGAACTATTTGCGAGTGATAAACCAACACTGGCTTACATGTTCCCCAGGATGACATGCTGGGCAATTTTCCTGGCCAGATACTCATATACTCTGACCCATACACCTGGCAAGACCATTGGGAATGCAGATGCCCTGAGCAGATGCCCATCTAAAGAGCCAGTGGAAGACCCAGCCCCCACACTTGGGCTATTCCACATCGACAATGACCTGGCTTGCCCGGTTACATCTGCAGACGTGGCAATGCAGACACAGAAGGACAAGATGCTCAGACAGGTTCTTTCATGGGTTCTGCAGGGCTGGCCCACAGGGAAGATGGCAGAAGAATTCAGCCCATTTACCAGGAAGCAGCAAGAGCTTTCTACCATGAAAGGCTGCCTCCTCTGGGGTGACAGAGTCATGATTCCCCGCTCCTTGCAACAAAAAACCCTGGAAACACTGCACAGCAGTCACCCGGGCATAGTGCGGATGAAGGGGCTGGCACGGAGCTATGTTTGGTGGCCAACCCTTGATAAGGACATTGAAGAATGGGTCGCCAGATGTGACCCGTGCCAAGAAGTCCAGCCAGCGCCACCTCGTGCCCAGTCAACAGAGTGGGAAACACCCAGCAACCCATGGTCAAGAATCCATATTGACTTTGCGGGTCCAATGAGCGGGAGGTACCTCCTAATCGTAGTGAACGCATTCTCAAAATGGCTGGAGATAGTGCCCATGGCATCCACTACAACAGAGCTGACAATCAAGGTGCTCCGGAGACTGTTCGCGACCCACGGACAACCGGACATGCTAGTCTCCGACAATGGGCCTCAACTCACATCCAAGCCCATGGAAGCGTTCCTGGCAGGGCTGGGCGTCCATCATGCCCTGATTGCCCCATACAGTCCGGCTGGAAATGGGCAAGCAGAAAGAATGGTGAGACTCACCAAAGAGGCTCTCACCAAGATGGGCACCGGCGACTGGCAAGAGAGGATTGACAAATTTCTTCTCACCCAAAACATCACGCCACACGCTGTAACACACAAGAACCCGGCTGAACTGTTGATAGGCAGAAGACTGAGGTCACATCTGGATCGGCTGCACCCCCAGTACAACCCAGAGGTGCCACCAGATGCCAGACGCCTCCCCCACACCTTCACCATAGGAGATCTGGTATTCGCTCTAAATTTTCATGGGTTTCCAAAATGCTGAAGGGGAAGATTGAGAGCATAACCGGCCTGAAGTCCTACAGAGCTGGAAGATGGACAGGAGCTGGAAGATGGACAGGTCTGTAGATGTCACATCGACCAGCTCCAGAAAAGGTGGAGGGAAGCGGAACGAAACCATCCGGACAAGGTAGGCCTGCACCACCCCGACGAGGTAGGCCTACAACACCCCGACGAGGAAGGCTTGCACCACCCCGATGAGGTAGGCCCACCCCACCCCACCGAGGCGAGCCGTTGGTGTGCCGGGGAAGTAGACCGGTACCCTGGGATCAATGGGAGTCAGCACTGCGGCAAAGAAGGCCTGCGCCACCCCAGACCTCCATTTCTACTATGGGATAGAACGGCAACATCCTGGAAAGGAAAGCCCACAACGTCCTGGCAAGTCCAACCCGTGCCACCCCAGCGAGGGAGACCTCCACCTCCACAACGAAGTAGACCGGGGACAACCCACGGAGGGAGGCCCGCAGCACCCCGGTGAGGTCAACTTGTGCCACTCCGGTGAGGGAGACCTCTACCTTCACAACGGGGTAGACCGGGGACAACCCATGGAGGGAGGCCCGCAACACCCTGGGGAGGTCGACCTGCGCCACTCCAGTGAGGGAGACCTCCATCTTCACAACAAGGTAGACTGGGGACAACCCAGGAAGGGAGGCCCGCAACACCCCAGCAGGGTCAACCTGCACCAGCCCGGCGAGAGAGGCCTACACCAGCCCGAAAAGGTAGACCCCCTGGCAGGGTCGGCCGGCAGCCACAACAACCCGACATGCAGAAGCAACAACAACAACATCAACAACAACAACAAGGGCGACAACATCATCAACAACAACAGAAATCAAAAGAAAAACCAATGGACTTACCGAGAATCAGTTGTCACCCACTGACCGACAGCGATGTCCAGCCGCGAGGTATCCAGAATCCAGGTCAGGGAAAAGACCAGTATCACCAGCAGAAAGATCCCAACGATGTGGCTGGAGGTGCTGGGACAGGACCCGCACACTCGATGGCCAAGCTCCGGACAGTCCCAGGGCGGGACCTGGAGGGGACAGGAGCTCCACCTGCTCAGGTAGGTGGCAAAGCTCAAATGGGACTGCACAGGTCAACCAGGACTATCAGATGTCCTGCCTACCTGCATGACTTCGTGACTTTCATAAACTCTGATGGACAGACTACAAACTACGAGGGGAGGGGTGTTATGTCCTTATAAGGACATCCGCCGATGATTGGCTAATCCACGGCGGGAAAAATAAACCACTGTCACTGGACGGCTGAGTCTTCCAGAGCGCTATAAAAGAGCTCTGGCAGCACAGCCATTCGTTTTTATTCTGAGCTGAAATAAAGTGTTGAATGGACTAATGCTGGTCACGTCTTCTTTCCCTGCACCTGATCTAACAGGGATTATAAAAGAAAAACTGAGTAAAGATATTCAATACCTCATGCTCCACATAAACACTGCTGCAAGAATTTAATGGTGGAACTCAAAAACAGAAAGGAAATGATTTATTACAAAACATGGAACAGATGGTATAATTGGCTGGAAAAGAAATCTAAAATCAATGTATAGTGACTGTTAAGAGATTATAGTGAAAATGCATTATTCAATGTGTAGTAGGTATGTATATAATGTATATAATGTAGTGATTATATGAATAAGTATGCAATAAACAAAATGCATATGTATGTAATTGGTCGAAGGATAAAATGGATATTACTAAAAATGCCGGTATTGGAAAGCTGTAAAAGTGTAACTAAGATTTTAAAGATGTAAATGTCGAATAAAAATAATTTTAAAAAAAAAGAAAATTAAATACTTAGGAATTCAGTTAACAACAAGATGTGCAACTATGAAAGAAGTTAACTACCATATATACTTGGGTATAAGCCAACCCGAATATAAGCCGAGGCCCCCAATTTTACCACAAAAAACTGGGAAAACTTATTGACTCGAGTATAAGCCGGGGGTGGGAAATGCAGCGGCTACTGGTAAATTTCAAAATAAAAAAAGACTGGTCAAAAGTGCGAGGACCTGTCAGAAATCACTTTTTTCAGCCCTCT
>WNWU01013587.1:2934374-2953872 GCA_012654045.1 Ptyas mucosa | reverse complement strand
GGTCAAAAGTGCGAGGACCTGTCAGAAATCACTTTTTTCAGCCCTCTGGGTAGTCCTTTTGTGCACATGGACTACTCAGAGGGCTGAAAAAGTAATTTTTGTCTGGTCCTCGCACTTGTGACCAGTCTTCGAACTTACGACTATCCTCACATTTTACGTTTTTGCCCTATCTTATCACCATTTCTCTCTCACCCTCTCTTTCTCATTCTTTCTCTCTCCCCCTCTTTCTCTCTCTCTCTCCCCCACTGTCTCTCATTAACTTTTTCCCCCCAATAAAAAAGATGAAAGGGAAAAAAACGAACCCCAAACAAATGTAAGGATATTAACATAAAGAATGAATTGTTAAACTTTAAAGAATAAAAGAGAACAAATATGAATAAATAGCAATATTTAGAAACACACATACAAACATACAATGTATTTTCTTCGAACAGAGTATTTGGCCGGTTCACAAATTTAAACAGTGTTTAGTCATTTCACTTAAATTTACAATTTCTATATTTCCTTTTTGCCATATTTATTCCTCATCTATCTTTTTAAAAAACCAATATTACTCTTCATCCTCATCTTTAATCTTAATCAAATTCAATTTTTCCCTTCTATTCTATATTATACCCATTCCCATTGTCATCTATTTTATATCCATCCTCACATTGGTTAATTATGTAATATTACAGTTGTTCAATACAAATTCAACATTTTAATATAAATCAGTTAGTTATATAACTATCTTTTTTGTATATTAATCAATATGAACATGAATACTCCAATTATTTCCATGCAATCCAATTTCTTACAAATCAATTACCGGTAATTATATTTACCAATAATAATAAACCAAATCCCCCCATATATTCTTCCAAACCACAACTTAACCATTTCTGCTTTCAACACAATATACAATTAATAGTATCTCAATTATTACAATTCCCTAGTTAAATAGAGCTTTTTTTTTCTTTTGTGTTTTAAAATCTTGAACTCTCCTCTTTTGCCACTTGCCATAAATTTCCCATTATTTGCACCTACCTTTTTTGATGAGGAAAAAGAAAAGAAATCTGCCTTTCCAACGTTGCAAGCTAACAGCAAAGCCAACAATCTGCTTTAGTTTCGTTTTCGTTTTCAGCTTGAATTGCACAAGGAGAAAAAAAAATGTATTCCAGCAGCACTCTTTGCAGCTACCAAAAGACCCCTGCCCAAAACATCTGAGAGCAAATCAGCTGAGAGTCGGGAGGCTGTTCAAATCAACTTATGGTAATTAACCTATACTGAAGCTGAAAGGGGCTGTTTTTTCTATTTTTGCAGACACAGGTCTACTCATTTGTTTTCTTTTAACACTGATCAGTTGTAGGGCGGCCCTTTGAAGCCCCCCAGCAAGAATTTAAACAGTTTTTTTCCCCTCTAGCCATCAGCTGGGACTCAGGAGGCAGCAATAGATTGGGAGTGGGCGGGGTAAACAAACCTCGTTCTCCCACCGTCCCCTAGCTTGTCCTGCATTCTTTCCAAAAATCAGGACATTTTTAAAATCGGAGGTCTGGTCACCTTAAGAAAAAGGCATTTTTTCATGACTTGAATATAAGCCGAGGGGGGCTTTTTCAGCCTGCAAAACGTGCTGAAAAACTCGGCTTATATTCGAGTATATACAGTATATGAAATTGTTACAACAAATCAAATTAGACTTGGAGAAATGGAAAAACCTGCAGTTATTGATGATAGGAAGAATAGCTACAATAAAAATAAATATCTTGCTGAGACTGTTATTCTTATACCAAATTCTGATAAAATTAGAAAAAAATTATTTGAAGAACTATATAAAATGATATTAAAATATATTTGGCAAGGGAAAAAAAGCAAGAATAAGATTGAAACTGCTACAAGATACCAAACATAAAGGGGGCTTTGGGTTGCCAGATTGAGAGTTATATTACTAGGCCTGTGCACTTGCCTGGGTGAAAGAATGGGTAAATCTGAGACATAAAAGATGATTAAATTTGGAGGGACATGATCTCCAATTGGGGTGGCATGCTTTTCTTGGTATGGGAAAAATAACATACATGGATACTTTCAAAGACATTTTGTTAGAAATGCATTGTTGTTAGTATAGGGGAAAATCAAAGAAGGACATTATATGAAAATACCAGTCTGGCTCTCCATGATGGAGGCACTGATACATCCGAATGAGATTAATATGGAAAAAATTGTAAGATATAAGGACATCTTGAATGACAAAGGGGAACTTAAATCCAAACAAGAACTGACCAATCAAGGGATTGATTTAGCATGGTAGCCACATCTGCAAATCAGTGGTGGGTTGCCCCCAGTTCGCACTGGTTCGATAGAACCAGTAATAAAACCGGCGGGAGACTCCGCCCACTGACCCCAATGTCATTAAAATGCTTCTGCGCATGTGCAGAAGAGCGCATATGCGTGCAAGTGAAGCAAGCACGCACACGCAGCCCCGCTGTGAACCGGTAGTAAAGGTAAATAGAACCCACCCCTGGTGCAAATACAATCAAGATATGAGAAAGATGCAAGAATGTATTTTATAAAGAACCAACGGAACTAGATCAGTTATTACTATGGACAGATGAAAAATTAATTTTAAAAATGTATAACTATTATTTTTTAATGGAAGAACAAGTGAAAGAAACAATGATAACATGGGCTAAAATTTTGGTTATTTAATAGAACTAGATAAATGGCAGAAACTATGGGATAAAAATTGTAAACTAACAATGTCATGGCATATAAGGAAAATCTATACAAAATGTTTTATAGGTGACATTTACTACCAGCGAGAGTAGAAAAGATGTTTGAAAATCTATCAACTAAATGTTGGAAATGTAATCAGATACCAGGTTCACATGCCCAAAGGCAAAAAAATACTGGATTAAAATACATACTTGGTTAGAAAAAATGATAAAGTAACATATAGATTTGAAACCAGAAATATTCTTGTTGGGTATATTACCAAAACAGTATAATAAAGGGAATACATATTTAATTTTACATGTGTTAACGGCAGCAAGGATTGTGTTTGCACAACAATGGAAAAATGAAGAGATCCCTACAGAAGAAAGTGTTATAAAAAGAATTTGAATGTGCTGAGATGGATAAATTAACACTTAAAATAAAAGAAAAGGAAGAAACAGAATACTTCTTAACATGGGACTTGTTCTACCAATGGATAAACAAGAGAAACAGAGGTTAGAAACTAAAAAGATTAAAAAGATAACAAAAATTTTTGCAGTGAAAATTTCTCAAGATGGATAAACATATTATTATTTCGTGATTAATATTAATATGTATATTATGATTATTGTTGTATCTCTACTTAAAACTTTGTGCCCGGACAACATGCTATTCAGATAGATATGGAACTTTTTATGTTTATTTTAAAAATGTATCAATAAAACATGTTTGCAAAAAAAAAATTGACGAGTTCATATTATTATGGAAAAACAAAAAGCTGTGATTTGATGCTAATGCCTTATTCTACTGCAACAGAGAGTTGGAAGTCAATGATTCTTTTTCTTTTCTTTTCCCTAATGTCAGCCTCTTTGATGCTTGCTTGCTATCGATTCCCATAGTAACGGGGAGGCGGGGGAAGATTGGCATTTGGGTGGGGAAGTAAAGATGACCTGTGTGAACAAAAGGGAGAGATGCTCTCATGATCTACTGTGCAGTTGAATGGAGTTGTTTATACCAAGTCAAGGTCAACTGTCCCAGAATACCAGATGGATGAAAAGACCTGAAGATGTGTCCCACATAACCCCATATGGGATGGGGATTGGACATTCAGCCTGGGTCCCTGGGGAAGGGATTCGGGGAAACTTTCTTTCTTTCTTTTTTTAAAATAATTTTTATTGAATATTTTACATTTTTAAAACCAAAAACATAATAGAAAAAGACAAAAAAAGAAAAGAAAAAGAAAAAAAGAACATACACATACACCAAACGTTAAAATACAAAACATAAATAACAACATTATATAATATTTTACAACTTTCTGCATCCACAATTATCTTTATTTTTGCATTTAATTTTCCTAATCATTTTCTTATTCCTGTGTAACCATAGTGAGCATTCTTATAAACTAAATTGTTATATATACTTACATCCTATTTATTAACATAGTCAATATTTTATCCTTACTAGTATTCAATACTCTTGAATTCCAATTAATCAAATTTCAATTTACATTCTTATTTCTTGTTTTGATTTCTATTTTCTAGCCACGTATAGAATCTATTCCACCCTTTATAGTAGTCCGAATCATCTCTTTCTTTAATCTCCATTGTCATTTTATCCATTTCAGCACATTCGAGGATTTTTTAAATTACTATTTCTTCAGGTGGTGTATTGATCTGTTTCCACATTTGCACCAGAGCAATTCTGCCCGCTGTTTGTATATGCAATGTGTATATAGTACAAACTTTCCCCCATTTTCTTATCAATCATTCCTAGAAGAAACAACTCCAGTTTGAAATAAATCTTTTGGAGTGTAATCTCTTCTAACCACCTTCTGGTTTTATATCAAAACATTTTTAACACTAGGCACATCCACGACATGTGGTAGTATGTTCCACATACTTAGATTTATGGCCACATCTCCAACATTTAGGTGATAGGTTGGAGTACATTTTTGCTAATCTCACTGGTGCTAAATGCCATCTATAAAACATTTTATAGCTGTTTTCTTTGTATGTTACTGCCATAGTCAATTTATAATTTCCCTCCACAAGTTTTCCCATTTTTCCAATTCTACAGTGGGTTCAAAATTCCTAGCCCAACTTATTATTGTTTCTTTGACTGTTTCTTCTTCCAATTTATATCTTAATAGGTAATTGTATATATTTGTAATCATTTTTGTCCCCGGTCCTAATAATATTTTATCTAGTTCCAATTGTTTCCTGTTTATACCAAATTGTTTCTTGCCTTTTTAAAATCTAGTTTTAATTTGTAAATATGGCCACCATTCCAGATTTATTCCTTATTTTTTCAAGTCTTGTACTGATTTTAATTCTCCTTTTGTGTCTAGTAATTCTATATATAACACAATTTTGTCTAAATCTGTGAAGTTTGGATATATCATTGCTTCCATTGTAGACAACCAGATTGGGACCTTCGTATAGTGATTCTTTTTAATCTTTTCTTAAACTTTCAATAGGGCATCTCTTAATATGTGTCTTTGAAAGTAGGTATGTGATTTATTTTTCCCATCCCAAAGAAAGCCATGCCAACCAAGTTGGAGGTCATAGCCTTTTATCGTTAGTATTCATTTATTTTTAAGTTGTAGCCAATCTTTAAGCCATGTTAGGGATGTCGCTTGGTAATAAAGTTCCCATTCTGGTAAATCGAAACCTCCTTTTCCTGCTATCTTGCAGTAATTTGAATTTGATATGCAGTTTTTTCCCTGACCATATAAATTTTGATATCATTTTATTTAATTGTTTAAAGAATTTTTTCCCCTAATTTTATTGGTACTGTTTAAAATAGATAAAGTGACTTGGGTAATATATTTATTTTGATTGTTGAAATTCTGCCAATTAATGATATTGGTAAGATAAAAAAATAAGAATGGATATGATAGAAAAGGCCCAGGAATTTTATGAGCACTGTTTTAGGCAAGAATTAGACAGTAGAGAAGAGTTAGAAACAAAGAGTTAAGAAGAAGAACAGATAGAAGAAAACAAACCATCCCAAGAATCAAGAGAATGGTTAGATACAGAAAACCAGGACAGAGAAGTGGTAAGAACAAGATAGCAAAGGGAAGTAAAACAAAGAAAGGAAACAAGAAGGACAAACAAGTAATTTAATGGAGGAGGAGGTGAATTTAATATCAATAAACATAAACAGATTGAATGCACCGATAAAATGACAAATAATTACTAAAATTCAAAAATTGAATATGGAAATAGAATGCTTACAAGAAATGCATATCCCAAAAGGAAAAAGTGACTTTTTGGAAGCCCCCAATTAGGAAAATTATTTGTAGCATTGTCAGAATCTAAGAAAAGAGGGATAGCAGTTTATATAAAGGAAAGGTTAAACCCCAAACAAATTTTTGCAGATAATGAGGGAAGGATACTAATGATTGAAGTTTCAATAAAACAAAAAAGAATATTAATTGTAGTTATTTATGCACCTAACACACATCAGAGAGAATATTATAGTAAATTATATAAACAATTAATAGAATTAAAGGTGGATAATCTGTGCATATTAGGTGACTTTAACACGATAGTAGACCCCAAAAAGATTATAAAACTGAAAAAAAGAAAAGCCATGAAAGGAAAATATTACCAACTACATTCTTTGAATTGGCCCAGGAATTTAACTTAAAAGATACATGGAGAGAAATTAATCCCCCCAAAAAGCAATATACTTTCTTCTCAAATCCCCAAAATTCATGGTCTAGGATAGACATGGTGTGGATGGACCCAGAAACAGGGAAAGACATCGCAGAAATAGAAATTGAAACTAATACCTGGGCAGACCACAACCTATTAAAAATCAGATGGAATGGAGAAGTCAGGAGGAAAGGAAGATGGACCATGAGCCAAAGGGTAGTGAAAGAAAAGAATTTTATTCAACATATAGAAAAAGAATTAGGTCCTTTTCTAAAAGAAAATTGGAATGAACAAACCACCATTCAAAATCTGACATTTTTACTTTGGGCTCACCAGCTAGTGGAACAACAGAAAATGCCTGATGAGGAACATGCATTTGATATGCTGGCTGTGCCATTGGAGGTAGACCAGGAGCTGGTCTTGGTTGTGCCATGGCTGGGGGCACATATGCAGGCATTTGTGGTTGTTGCATTGGAATCTGCTGTATTCCAGCTGCCATTTGTGCTTGAGCCTGCCTTTGCCGCATTAAGCATTCTTGTGTTCCATCTATAGACACACCAGCACCCCCAGGGGGTGTAGGAGATCGGGTCTGTGGAAACACTTGTGGCATTTCAGCCTGAATATTTGAACGAGCCAAGGACACGTTTGCTAACGTCTGCTGCAACAATTCAAAATGTTCATGTAAACTGTGTTGCCTTTCAGCTTCCTCTAGTAAATTACTTTTGCCAGCAGATGGTGCTGCACCTATAGTTTGGGCAGGTCTGTGTATGTGGCACTTGTAATTTGATCAGGGAGGATTTCATGTGACGTATGCATTGCTCTCTGTTTTAATTGGCCTGACACAGAATTCACCAGGGGGTGTATCTTTGGCTCTGAAGAAGAAGCCAAAAATGGTGCTTTTAGAGATTTTTAAGTCATGAGGCTCTCTCTTATCTTGCTCAAGCATAAGCAAATCCATCTTAGCCTGGGATAGTTCATGTTCATAAACTTGTATTAGATCACAATAACTTTTAATGGCTTGCTCAGAGCTTTGAGGAGAATAACAAATATTTTCTCTCTCTGTGTGGGAGGAAAAATGCTCCGCGGTTTGTGAAAACTTTGGCCTTGCACCAAGCGTTTCAAATCTTTGGGCTTCTACAGGAATTGTCTGTGAAAATGCATAATTAGGAGATATCACTGACCTCAGTCGTTCATCGCCTTCAAAAGCAGCATTTCTTTCATATTGTTGTTCCTGAAGCCTCTGCAAGGGCATTTTATCAGTTTGAATTTCTCCCACGGCTGTTTCTCCTAGTCGGGTTGCGGAGGCAAGCGGCCGAAAACTTGAAAACCTCCTTTCTGTCTCTTCTTGGTCAGAAGAGTGTAAATCAGTTGTGGAGAAAAATCTGGGTTGCATTTTTCCTTTTTTCTTTTTCTTCTTCGGCATGTTAGTAGGTAATTAAAAATTAGCATTCCGCAGTCACAAAATTAATCATCCTAACTAACTAGCCTAGAGGTCTTATCAGAAGTAACAAACAAGGAAAAAGCCATAACTTTTAACCGTCCGACTGCTACCAAGTGTCAGGGAGTTGATTGATCCCATCCTGGCTCTGGGATAATCGCACCCTGGTTTAGAGGTTTGGACCGAGGCTTCTCCTCGAAAGTATACATTAAGAAAATAAAACCCGAAGAAGTATTTCTATGAAAAAACTCATTTTATTGTAAAGTAAAAAAATTAAGATAACTCTTACTATCTAATTAATTGGCTACATCTTGCCAGCGTTCCTGCTTCACCTCTTGGCAGGAGAACAAAGGAGTAAGAAGAAGGATAATGGAGGCTAGAAAGGAATGCACGCTTGCGCACTTAATACTGATAACAAAACTTGGCTAAACTACAGTAAGCCTATTAGACCAAAAATGACAGCTCAGCTGGGAAAATACAAGAACGCAGTGACATACTCAGAGGGCTGAAAAAGTTATTTTTGACTGGTCCTCATACTTGTGACCAGTCCTCGAACTTACGACTTTTTTTTTTTATTTATATGCCGCCCTTCTCCGGAGACTCAGGGCGGCTTACAGTGCGTTAAGTGACTGTCCTCACATTTTACGTTTTTGCCCTATCTTGTCACCATGGTGAAGAGAAGCAGTTGTGAAATGAGTGACATGGTTGTTAAGAATGCTGCATGGACATAAATGTGAGGATGGTCATAAGTGTGAGGACCAGTCAAAAGTGCGAGGATCTATCAGAAATGACTTTTTTCAGCCCTCTGAGTAGTCCCTATACACATAGCCATGGCCACCTGGTCACATGCCCAGCTAGCCACGCCCATCCAGTCACATGACCTCCAAGCCACACCCACAAAATAAGCCATGCCCACAGAACCGGTAGTAAAAAAATTTAGAACCCACCCCTGGTTGGGGGTCACCACAACATGAGGAACTGTATTCAAGGGTCGCGGCATTAGGAAGGTTGAGAACCACTGCATTAGAACAATTGTTATTAGAAACATATAATGAAGTACTGGGAAAGGCCAAGATACCAGAATCCTGGACGGAAGCTTTAATAACTCTCACCCCCCAAAACAATAACAAACAACAGATGATTCAGAATTATAAGCCAATCTTGTTGCTAAATGCTGACTACAAAATATTTATGGCTATAATAGCAGATAGAATCAAAATTATACCAAATGAAATTATACATTTGGATCAAAATGGATTCCTACCCAATAGACATATAAAAAATAACATACAAATTATCATCAACGCCCTAGAATTCTATGAAGCGCACCCTGAAAAACGGGTAGCTGTGATATTTTTGGATGCACAAAAAGCCTTCAACAACTTAAATTGGGACTTTATGATAAACCAATTAATAAAAATGAATTTTGGAGAAAAAATTACAGAAATGATCAGAGCCATATATACTACACAGAGGGCCAAAATAATAATAAATGGGGATCAAACAGAAAGCTTTGAAATAGCTAAAGGAGTAAAACAAGGTTGCCCCCTATCACCTCTGTTATTCATTCTGTCTGTGGAGACATTAATGCCACAAATTAGAGACAATTCAGAATTGTTGTGGAAATTTTCAATATGTAACTTTTGTGTCTTTTGGCTCAGATCTTGCTTTTCTTTCATTGCTATCATTTCAAACTCAGTTAAAGTACCTCTTCTCTACAAACATAGAGTTGGGAGTTTTCTTTCTTGTGAAATGAGTGACATGGGTTTTGAATGGAGGCACGTCTGACATTAAGCAACATCTGCTTTATCAGCCAACCCAGAGACCAAATCTACCATGGGGGCTGAGCAAAGAATGTCTATCCAGGGCAGAGATCAAGAGGATATGGGAGATGCTGAGGGGGCAGAGCTGACGTCACGATGATACAACGGAAGATCTCGGTGCTCTGAGATCACCGTCGATATCACGGCCACTGGATGGTCCAGTTTGGACCTCACTGTCCCATAGAGACAGTGATAGAGGAGGGCACATCCTGCCGAACCCAAAGATACCGCAAAGTCCCTGGTTGATCCAGGAGAAGCCCTTTTTTCCAGTGGTGAAGAGGCAACCATTAAGCTGCTGAAGTTGGGACAGCTCCGGAACGGAAGAGAATGAGTGAAAGTGTGTCAGCTTGATGAGAGATTTTTAAAATAGACTAATTAAGAACACCCTGGGGTGAAAAGATAATTAAAATTGAAGATAGAAGATGTTGAGCAGCAGAATTGAGCCTGAATCTAAGTTAGTTTTTCCTACATTGCAATTTATTTTTATTTATGGATTCCTATGGAGGATTTTATTTTTAAAATTTTACTGGACTGGATTGGACTGGAGATCTCCTTTTTATCTGCTTAATTGTTAAATTTCTAGTGCCGTTTTAGTTTTATATTACTTTGGTTTAGTCTTGTTATTTTTCCTTTCTCTATATTTTTATTTTTTTATTTTGTTTTATTGTCTATTGGACACAGAGGGAAAGTGGAAGGAACAAGAAACACTGCCATCTAGTGGATTGAAACATTGTATCTTTTTTTATTGGCAAAAGAAAGTAGCAACCATGTTACATTTCAAGGACTCTGAGCCTGCTCATAGATAAGATAGTTTGAAGAGCATCAAAGACTGTCTGCAGGATTGTTTACTCAGATGCTCTTCTGGGAAACTATTACTGACAGGCGGCTGAGACTTGAAAGAAGAAGATTGCAGTGACTCTGGAAAGAGAGCTGTAAAACTTGGTGAGACTTACAAAAGAACTTTTAGATACTACTCAGTTGTGGATTCTTCTTTTAGATAGTAAGTTTTTTTCATTTTCCTTTTTTTGGGTATTATTTTTCTATTGTTCCACTTCTCCCTCTTTTAATTATTTTTAATTGGATTGTGTTTGCTTTTAGAAGACTTTTAAAATGGTAATATTGGTAAAACGTATTTACATATGTGGTGGGACTGTATATTTGTGCAAAAATTGTGGAAGATGGTGTTTAAGGAGATTGAAGAAATTGTAGGAATAAAGGTAGAAGAGGCACCAAAGGTAGCATTACTCTCACTATTGGAAGATATAAAGTATAAAAAAGAGACTAAAGAGCTGATAACAAATTTGTTGACCGCAGCAAGGTTAATGATTTTTAGGAACTGGAAGACACGAGGTGATTATTGTTTGAAAGAATGGTATAAGGAAGTATGGGATATTGCCATAAATGACAAACTGACTTGTAATATTAAAGTAAGGAGGGGCATAATGAAAGTAAATGAATTCAATGGAATCTGGAAACAGTTCCTAATATATGTGTTTTCTGGAGGAAGGCGGATACTACCACCAGAAGAAGCTTTAAGATTTTGGAAGCATGAATGATCCCGAGGGGTGGGGGAGCACTCGTTGATTGTTTGTATTGTGTATATTGTTATATATTATTATGATATATATTATATATTATAATATATAATATATATTATAATATATATTATATATTATTATGATTTATGTATGAATAAAATTCTAAAAATAAAAAAAGACTTAATATTTTTAAATTTTTGATATATATTTTTCTTCTTTTTTCTTCTTCTCTTTTTCTTTCTCCCCCTTTTTG
This sequence comes from Ptyas mucosa, assembly GCA_012654045.1. Taxonomy (NCBI): domain Eukaryota; kingdom Metazoa; phylum Chordata; class Lepidosauria; order Squamata; family Colubridae; genus Ptyas; species Ptyas mucosa. Next base: position 2,942,470 of record WNWU01013587.1, on the reverse strand, counting down.
ATGGGAGATTATTAATGCGTTCAATATCCCTTTTTGTAATTGGAATAAGGCATACAAGAACCTGAAGAAATTACTTTTTTTTCTTTTCTTTGATTGAAGATTGCTAATTTGGTTTTTATCTTTTTATTCAATTGGATTAGGGCATACAAGAGCCTGAAGATTTTGTTTTCTTTGGACCTTCCTTTCACTTATTGTTATTTGAGATAATATCTGTCTTCTATAAAAATGGATTAAGGTATAGAAGAACCTGAAGATTTTTTGACTGTTTGAATATTTTGTGAAAAATTCTGCCAAAATCTTTCTTTGAGATGATAGAGGAAATAAACTTAAAAGATGTATGGAGAGAAAGAAATGCAAAAAATAGACAATATACTTTTTATTCTCACAGACATTTATCATGGTATAGAATAGATATGATATGGATGACAATGGAATTGACTTCTAATATGGAAGAAATTGACATAGAAGCTAATACCTGGGCAGACCATAATCCAATGACAGTGAGATGGAAAGGACAAAGGAGAAGGTCTAGATGGACTTTAAATACTACAGTATTAAAAGAAAAGGATTTTGTACAGAAAATGGAGAAAGAATTGGCTTTCTTTTTCAAAGAAAATAGAAAAGAGGATATATCAATGCAAAATCTGTGGGATACTATGAAAGCTTATGCTAGAGGCCTAATAATTAACTATACAAGGAAAAGAAATATTAAGAAAAGGCAAGTTTATAAAACATTAGAGGATGATTACAAGAAATTTGAAAAAAACTACAGAAATTCCCACAAAAAAAGGATATTAAAATGAAAATGGATACAACTAAACATAAAATGGGATTAATAGAAAAAGAAGATTTAGCATAAAAAATTACAAGTGCCAAACAGAACTATTTTGAAGATGCAAATACACCTAGATGGCTAGGAAAATAACACAATTAGTAGATGAACAAGGACAAATTAGATTTGGGAATGAAGAGAAGAAAAATATTATACAAGATTATTGTAAAAAATTATATGAAAAATAAAATATAGCGGAGGAAAGTGTTAAACAATATTTACACAAGGAGAACCTACCCCATATTTCTAAAGATACTGAGATGATGTTAGAAGGAAACATAATGATGATGGAATTGACTGAAGCACTTAAAAAACAAAAGAATGGGAAGGCACCAGGTCCAGATGGACTGCCAGCAGAATACTATAAGACTTTACAAGAATCATTGAATCTTCCATTGTTAGAAGTTATGAACGAAGTAATGTTAAAGATGGAAATACCCAAATCATGGTCGGAAGCATATATTACACTTGTCCCAAAGGAGGATGCTGACCCACAACAAGTCAAGAATTATAGGCCTATATCCCTGCTAAATTCAGATTATAAAATCTTCACTACAATATTGGCAGAAAGACTTAAAAGATATTTAAATAATTTTATACACTCTGATCAAAATGGATTTCTGCCAAAAAGGCAGATTAGAGACAATTTGAGGATAATTCTGGACACTTTGGAATACTATGAGGCACATCCTGAAAAGCAAATGGCTTTGATGTTTTTAGATTCACAGGAAGCCTTTGACAATGTGAATTGGCAATTTATGCTATTATAGTTGAAACAGATGGGTTTTGGGAGGAAATTTATTCAAACCATAGAAGACATATATCATAAACATACAGCAAAAGTAATGATAAATGGAGAATTGACAGAATCTATTGAAATACAAAAAGGAATGAGACAAGGTTGTCCACTGTCACCACTGTTGTTCGTGTTAACACTAGAAGTATTAAACAGAAATATTAGAGATGAAAAAGAAATAAAAGGAATTAAAATTCAAAATGAAGAATATAAATTGCAAGCATTCGCAGATGACCTAGTGTTTATTCTTGAAGATCCATTTGAATCAATAAATAAACTGATAGACAAAATAGGAAAATTTGGAAAGGTAGAAGGTTTGAAAATAAATAAAGATAAAATGACGATTTTGACAAAAAATATATTAAAAAAACAAAAACAAGAATTGGCTGATGTATCGAAGATGCAGGTCCCAAACAAGGTTAAGTATTTGGGGATATATTTGACAGCAAGATGCACTCAAGGAGAATAATTATAACAAACTCAAACAACAGATAGTGGCAGATTTGGCTAAATGGGAGAATTTGCAATTATCATTGATAGGGAGGATATCAACTATTAAGATGAATATATTGCCTAGAATTTTATATTTGTTTCAAACAATTCCAATCAGGTTGGGAAAGGATTATTTTGAAGAATTGAATAAAATAGTGTTAAAATATATTTGGCAGGGTAAAAAGGCGAGAATAAAATTAAAATTGCTGCAAGATGCTAGAATAAGAGGAGGTTTTGGTTTGCCGGATTGGGAACTATATTATCAAGCAACTAATTTGATGTGGATTAAACAATGGATAATGTTAAGAAATATTAGGTTGTTGACTTTAGAAGGACATGACTTGTTGTTGGGCTGGCATGCTTTCTTATGGTACAAGAGCACAAAAACACAGGGGTATTTTAGAAGACATGTTATTGGAGAGTTTTTGCTATTAAATTGGGAGATGATTAAAAGACAACATTATTTAAAAATTCCAGTCTGGTTATCTACTATTGAAGCATTCTCATATTCAATAACATTTAGAAAGGAACAAATTGTTAGATATAGTGAAATACTGAATGAAAAGGGTGAACTTAAATCAAAGCAAGAACAAAAGAACAGGATATAAAAATGGATTGGTTTTCATTTATGCAAATACATTCTAGATATGATAAAGATTCTAAGACAGAAGATTTTTATAGTAATCTGACTAATTTAGATAAAATTTTAATGGGTTCTGATGACTATGTAATTAAAAAAATGTATAGTTACTTATTAGAGGTAAAATTGGAAGAAGAACAGGTTAAAGAAACAATGATTGCATGGGGGAAAAATTTGGTTATGGAATTGATCTAGAGAAATGGCAAAAATTGTGGATGTAAAATTATAAAATGACAATGTCAACAGCATACAAGGAGAATTTGTAAAAGATGTTTTACAAGTGGCATCTACCCCTGCCAAGAATAGCGAGAATGTGCAAGAATAAATCTGAGAAGTGTTGGAAATGCCATCAGATACCGGGCTCATATTACCATATGTGGTGGACATGTGTAGAAGTGAAAAGATACTGGACTAAAATCCACACATGGTTGGAAAAAATGGTAAAAAAACATATAGACTTTAAGCCAGATATTTTTTTATTACGGATTGTGCCAGAAACATACAATAGAGAATTGAAATATTTGATTGTGAATGTTTTAACAGCTGCTAGAATTGTGTTTGCTAAAAACTGAAAAAATTACAAAATACCAACGCAAGATGAAATTATTAAGAAAATCATGGAATGTGCTGAAATGAGTAAATTGACATTTGAAATTAGAGAACAAGAAGATAAACAATACTACAAGATATGGGATTTATTTTATCAATAACTAGATAATAAAACATGGAAATGAAATATGAAATATGAAATGAATGTTATAAATATAATACTTGAAAATAATTTTTTTGAAGCGACAATGCCATACTTAAATGAATGATAAATGAGGATGTTGATTTGTTTGACAATATGATAAATTAGATAATTAGTAAATTTTGAATATGGGAATGAAGCACAAAAGATTTGTAACCAACTGACACACTGTTTGCATTTGTAATGGATGATGGATTTGTTTTATGTTTTGTTCAAAAAATTTAAAAAATTTATACAAAAAAAAAAGGATATGGGAGACACTGGGTTGACCCCCACCCCCACCCCAGTCCCATCATGGTCAGGAGGAGATAGAGTGGCTGTTAGAGTTGCAGCTTGAGGAGAAACCAGTCCAAGCTAAATGGTCATTGGGTGTAGGACGAATGGAAATTCCAGAGGAGCTTCCCCCTGGGGTAACTGCTGCCAGATGCCAGTGAGGAGAGGTGCCTGGCAGGAAGCTGATAAAGAAGACCTCCTGCTGACCCAGGCCCTGCAGCACCATGGAGGCTGCAGTTGGAATAAGCCTTCCCCTTCTGCCTCAAAAGAGGCCCCTAGAGCTACCAAAGGTGGGCCAGCGACCAAACCCAGTCCAAGGCATGCTTCAAATGTGGGAAGGAGGGGTATTGATTGTTGCTGATTGCTTCACCAAACCTGGCTCCAAACCAACTGGAAGGAAGAAAGCCGAAAAGCCACCAGCAAAACACTGCAAAATGGCCCTGAAGAGCATGGAAGTCATCAAGTTCATTCCTCCAGGGCAGGAGGACTTGGGAACTACGACCACCCCAGGGAAGAGTTAAACCGACTCTGATGGCGACCCCTTGTTAAGTCAGCATGTGGGTCCCATGACCATCCCAGTGGAGTTAAGGGTGCCTTCATCTCACACCCAAGGGAAGATGCTAGCCCTTTTGGATTCTGGGTGCACAAGGTGCATAATTAGCCCAGAGATGGTGGAGAAAGGATTGAGACTGAGGACAATGGAAGTCCCCATAGCATTTTGCCAGTTGGATGGATCGGTAGCTGGAGGGGGGGGGGCAGCTCACTTTGTGATGGAACCAGTAGATATGTGAATGGGGAATTGCCGAGAAACTTTGAGTTTCATTGTAGCTCCCGGATTGGAACGACACCTCTTGCTTGGATTACCCTGGCTCCAAAAATTGAATCCTCGTGTGAACTGGAGGAAGGGGCTGTTGCACATCTGTTCCACCCAGCCAGGGAGCGGGGGAGGAAATCCCCCATGCATAGCCAAGGCCAAAAGGGAGCTGGCAGCAGTAGCGAGTGAATGCATAGCTGGGGAGGAGAAAATCCCAAAGGAATATTGGGACTTCAGGGAGGTGTTCAGTGGGAGGGCTTCGGATATACTTCCATCCCATCACCCCACAGACTGCAGCATAGAAATCCTCCCTGGGGTGAAACTACCTAAGCTAAAGATCTACCTGATGACCCCATGAGAACTGGAGGAACTGCAAACCTTTATTGATAAAAACCTAAAATGAGGCTTCATCCAACCAGCTAGGCCATGAATGGCTGCTCTGGTGTTATTCCACCAAAAAAAAAAAAAAGATGGCTCTTTTCACCTTTGCATTGATTATAAAGGCTTCAATGCCATGTGCGTAGAAAATATTTATCCACTACCTCTAATGAAGGACGTGTTAGCTCATCTAGCCAAAGGAAAGATTTTCACCAAGCTGGACTTGAGAGAAGCTTACTACAGAGTCTGAATTAAAGAAGGAGATGAGTGGAAAATCACATTCAGTTGCCCATTGGGTTGTTTCCAGTTTAAGGTGCTCCTGTCTGGATTACAAGGAGCCCCAGCTGTGTTTATGCAACTGATAAATGAGGTGCTGCATGAACATCTTTACAAGGGGGTTCTGGTCTACCAAGATGATATTCTTATTTACACTGAAACCATGGAGGGCCATGTAAAGTTAGTGCGATCAGTCCTGAAAAAACTCAGGGCTGGTGAACTGTATGCCAAATTGTCAAAGTGCGAATTTCACCAGACTAAAATTGACTATTTGGGTTATTGCATATCGCATGAGGGGATAGAAATGGACCCAGAGAAGGTTCAGGCAGTCATGGAGTGGGTGCACCCACGCACCAGAAAGCAGCTGCAAAGCTTTCTAGGTTTTGTGAACTTTTATCGACAATTCATCCCTGCCTTTGCAAAAATTGCATTCATCTTTACCAATCTCCTAAAGAAAAATGGAGAAGCTAAACCAAGGCCTAGCTGCCCCCTTGAGTGGACTATGGAGTGCCAAGCAGCCTTTGAGAAGTTGAAAAAGTTGTTTGCAGCCAAACTCGTCCTTAAAGATACTGACATGGAGGCCCTCTTCATAGTCCAGGTTGATGCCAGTGATGTATCTGTGGGGGCAGTATTACTACAAGCCAGTGCTACAGGAACTTTACAACCCTATATCTACACCTCCCGGAAATTAACTGAAACCAAAAGGAGATGCACAATATGGGAGAATGAAGCATTTGCTGTCTGATGGGCCTTGCTAACCTGGAGGCATTTCCTCGAAGGGGCAAAACACCTTTTGAGGTGTGGACAGATCATAAAAACCTTATGAAGAGGCCTTAAAAACACCCCAGAAATTGTCACCCAATCAAATCATTTGGGTGCAACACTTTTAATCGTTTTAATTTCTCCTTGCGCTACCTTCCTGGGGAAAAGAACTTTATGGCGGACACTTTATCTAGATTACTCCGGTATAATAGCACTCAGCCAGAAGTGATCTGCCCAGTGGTGGGATTCAACCAGTTCACACCTATTCGGTAGAACCGGTTGTTAACTTTCTAAGCAGTTCGGAGAACCGGTTGTTGGAAGAAATCTTATTTTGTTTTTTCCCATTTTACAGGGCTAATCCTGTAAGGAAGGCAGGAAGAAAACATTCTGGTGTTGTTTCTAGCCTAATCTTTATTGCTCTACTTACAGAAACCGCCTCTCTGGTTAATCCTTATTACATTGTAACAGTTAAGGTGAAGCGCCCATCGACATTAGTGACATTGAGTTGGCCATGCCCACACAGTCACATGACCACCGAGCCACACCTACCCAGCTGGTCATTAGGTCAGAGAACCAGTTGTTAAATTATTTGAATCCCACCACTGGAACTGCCCGGTTATCCCTTCCAAGCAATTGGCTGCCCTGGTGTTCACAAGAGCCCAGGGGAAGGTGGACCTTGACCTTCCAACCGATTTAAGTGAGCAGTTAAAAGGGGTGCTGAAAACTGATGACTGCTTCTTGTCCCACTCAAATGATTGCATCATTCGTGATGGCCTAGCACAGGTGGGAGCAAAACTATACGTCCCCGCCAGTCTTAGGGGGACTGTATCACAACAGGCTCATGATTCAAAAGTTACTGGACACTTTGGGCTCATGAAAACTTTACACTTAGTAGGGACTTCCGGTAGCACCACAGGCTTTGATGGCAGCTCTTTTGGGAGCGCCAGCCCAGCGGTCTCATTAAAGCCGCTAGAACAGCGGAGACCGGCTGTCTAGCGACTTGGAAATTTTCCGCTCAGGAAAAGAGGGGGAAGACAGCAGACAGGCTTGAGCAGAGCTCCCCAAGAACCCCAGGAACAATTCATGGGTGGCAAGACAGAGAAATTTACCAAGAGACATTGTGATTTATTTTACAACAAGAAGGATCAGAAATGAAATTTTACAGGCTTCTTACAAAAACAAACTTCAATTGGCAGGGCAAGAAGTTTTAACTTTGAAAGAAATTCCTCCCAAAATGTTGAGAACAAGAAAGGATTATGCCTTTTTGGTGGAAGAACTTAGAAAGCGTCAGATACAGTACAGATGGGAGGTTCCAACTGGATTGGTGGTGAATTATTCAGGACAGAGACATCATCTGAATACAGTATGGAAGGCAAGAGATTTTTATAACAATGTTTTAAAGGCTAGAGGTTCATCTTCTCCAGAAATTAGAAGAAGAAAGGAAGCAGAGGGAGCAAGAAAGAGAGAGAAAGAAGCTGTGCAGGTTCAGACACAGGCGCAGGCCCAAGGGGAGGTTTTGATTATTGAAGAAGATTTAATACAACTTGTGAGTTCGCCCCCTAACTTGGAGTTACTTGATAAAACAGAGGACCCAAAGGATCAAAGACAGACCCGAGGAGCAACTAAATGTACAGAGGAGTTAAAGGTGCAGCAAGCCCAGATGAAAATACAAGAAACTACAAAGGCAGAAGCTGGGGGGGGGGGGGGCAAGGCCGAAGATTAAAATTAAAGATGATCTTCAGCGAATCCTCTTAAAGTTTCAGGGCGCTAAAGATGGCAAGTAAAATTCTAACCTGGAATGTTAATGGCTTAAATTCACCACAAAAGAGAAGGAAAATATTTCATTATTTGAAACAGTATAAAAATGACATTATTTGCTTACAAGAAACACACATTAGAGTGAAAGATCAAAAGTACCGTATATACTCGAATATAAGCTGAGTTTTTCAGCACGTTTTTCAGGCTGAAAAAAGCCCCCTTGGCTTATATTCGAGTCACCAAAAAATGCCTTTTTTCCTGCAACCGTTTTGTTGGGTGTGGGGTTGAGGGGTACCCCGGACCGCAAACCAGCTCATGGGCAAA
>WNWU01013587.1:2909001-2919374 GCA_012654045.1 Ptyas mucosa | reverse complement strand
TATAGAGAAAGGTACTTTTACTAGAAAATGAAGTGAACGCAAACAAAGGAAAGCTAGAACTGAAGCAATAGGCGCGAAAAATACATATACAAAGCATCCCCTCCCACTGTCCATCGTAAATCATCCAATCCAAAGGTCTCTCAGGAGTCAGGTGGAAGCACGTCCAGCACCATCATCAATCAGGAATGCCACAACAGTTGCCCGACCCCACTTTCAAAGATACACTTTCGTTTCTTCTTTGGTTTCGTTTTTGGGTTCTGTTTTGGGCTTTCTCCTCCAGCTCTGCATCCCTAGCCCCCTGGTTCCTAACTCTCCCCCCTCCCGTTACTATGGCAGCCAAAGCAGTGAAGGCGAAGGCTGACATTAACTAATTTGGCGGAGATGGCTAAAATGTCTGCATATTTGAAGGATCATTCAAATGAAAAATATATATTGGAATGGAGAAGATGGATCGACTATCTTCAAAATAAATATGGGACTAAAAAGTTACAGATAGCTTATGAATAAAGTAGTTAAGTTGATTTTTATATTCTTATATGTTTATATTTTGGTATGTAGGGGGAGTTAATGGGCAAAGAGAAGTTAAGAGCTTATAGTTTGTTTGTTTATGTTTGAGGATGTTTATTATATGCTATACCCTGTATTTTGCTCTGGGAAGTCGGGGTGGGAGGTGGAGGGATGGGGAAGGGACTGGATGGGGGGAGGAGGGGGGAAATTTGTTTGTAATAATGTTTTAAAACTTTTTAATAAAAAAAAGAAGAAAAAAAGAAAACTTTACACTTAGTTGAATGGCAGTTCTGGTGGCCCTCTTTGAAAAAGGACATAGAAGCCTATGTTGCTAGTTGTCCAGTATATGCATCCGTAAAGAGGCCCCCTGGAAGGCTGGCTGGACTGCTCCAGAATTTTGTTAGCCCTAGTGCTCCATGGAAGGAAATATCCATGGACTTCATCCTTGAACTACCTGAGAGTGGAGGAAATACAGTCATTTGGCTGGTCATGGACTTGTTTTCCAAGCAGGTGCATTTTGTATCCGGCTCCAAAACTCGCTCTGCAAAAATGCTAACTTCAATATGTGTATAGGTTACATGGGGTTTCCAAATGCATCATTTTGGATAGGGGGGTACAATTCACCTCCCACTTCTGGAGGGAATTCCTGAAGTTGTTAGGTTCCACACAAGGCCTAAGCTCCTCCCACCACCCTTAAACTAATGGGACTTGTGAACACACTAACTCGGTTCTAGAACAATACCTCAGGAGTTATGTAAATTATCAGCAAGATAACTGGGCTAAGATAACTGCCTTTTGCAGAAGTCAACTTATAATAACTCCATCCATAGTAGCACCAGCTTCATCCCGTTCAAGGTGGCTTCTGGTCAGGACTTCATACCTACAGTATTCCAGAGCTGCCGCAGGAGAAGCCCCAAGCCCATTAGTGGAATGGATTGAGCAGCTTTAGTTTATCTGGCCCATCACCCATAAGGCGTTAGATGAGGCTCATTGAGCCCATAAGAAGCAGTCTGACAAGAAAAAGAGCTATGCCAAAGGACTACCAAGTTGGGGATAGGGTTTTCTTATCCACTAAGAACTTACAGACTACCCAGAAGTCAAAGAAACTGGGACCAAGTATGTAGATCCTTTTTCTATTATAAGGATTTTAAACCTGGTGACGGTACAGTTAGACCGATCAAAAAACCTTAGAAGGATCCGCCCTATGTTTCATGTTAGTTTGCTGAAACCTGGACATGTCTCTTCTCTTCAACCAGACCAACCTGCCCCTCCTCATCAAAGGAGAGCCCTTTTTGAGGTCAAAGAGATTCTGGATTCTAGGAAACATAGGGAGAAAGTACAGTATTTGGTAGCCTGGAAACATTTTCCTCTGTCTCAATCTGAATGGGTGAATGCTTGAGATGTCAGAGCCCAAAATTCTTACAACTGTTTCACTCTAAATATACTGACAAGCCTTAATGTTATTCATAATATTGTAAATGCTCCTGTATTTTGGGTTGTTTCGTTTGTTTCTATCCTGTCTATTTTGTCTTGTATTTTTCTCCAGGGCTACTGCCTGTACTGCAGGAGGGCCAAATATCAGCCTCTTTGATGCCTGCTTGCTATCAACTGCCATAGTAATGGGGAGGGGGGAAGATTGGCATTTGGGTGGGGAAGTGAGCTGGAGTGAAGATGGCCTGTGTGAACAAAATGGGATTATATTTCTTTAATCACCAACTAGCAATAATTTTTTCTTTTTTAGGGGTGGCGAAGTAAATTTGCATCAAGAATTACAGAATGCAATTTTAAAGGCTTGGTTTTAAAATAGCAGAAAAGTAAACCATATTAGAATTAACAGACTGAAAACCTGAAGTTTCTATACATTTATTGTAATGTAATTTTTAGATGCACAGTATGAAATATATGATAGATTTTCTCTTGGTGCCCCACTATATATATATATTTCTTGGGAGGTTGAGCTGAACTGCAAATTTTTACCTTATGTGAAAGTTCTCTTGATCATAGCTTATTATTTAATCCAATACTAAGATTTACATATAGGTAGCTCTTCAAAAAGTTATTACCATTAAGATTTTTCCAAATGGAACCTAAGAAAATCTGTCTACCATTTTTCAATACCTGTATCTCTGAAATAAGCATATTTAGGACTGTAGTTCCTACAATTTCTAACTGTATTATATGATTTAACATTAATAATCAAAATTTTCTGATGTTTGAACATTGGGTTGTCTATTATTTTCTCAGGTACGAGAGAGAAATTGATAGGGAGAATAGAGATTCATGTAACCACTACACTTGGAAATATTCTTGTCACAATAGAATATTGCTAAAATAGGTAACACAGTTAAGAGCTGAAATTATTTGAAATGTAAGAATTATCTGTATCCATTATAGTTCATAAACAACGATGAACTAATCACACATGCAGGCTCATTCATTCATCTTGATGATCCTTTTATAGCATAAATAGCTCCAATTGTTCTCTTTACCGTTATAGGCAAAATTTCAATTATGACATTGAATGAAACCAGATTTTCATTCATTTAAGGGTTTAAGCAGAATTATGAAATTTTTGCCATAGTTAATTTCATTTTAATTTTGGATTCCATGATTTACTTTTACATTGTAATTAAGGATAAATGTCTGCAATGCAAGATTATATATGATCTATAGAGGTTACAAAGAGAAATGATTAACTTTTGAAACTGTTGAATAAAGTCATTTGGTTGCCTTTCTTAATCTTTCCTGAAATAAGGATATCTTTTATCCTTATTTCCGCCACACTTATAGTTACATAGACAATTCTAAGACAGTATTTTCTTAATCCTGGATGAGGAAGTTGATGAGGGCAGTTCGGGGAGATAAGAAAAACTTTGTAATGGTTCTTCCTTGAAGGTATTCACTCCCTACTTCACTTTGAACAACCAGTTCACGAACTACTTCTGCATCTCGGGACACTTGTTGGGGTACTTTAACTTTACCACAGAGTTTATTGTTGATCTAAAGAGAAAGAAAAAAATAGATGAAAACTGAAGAAGGCATCTAAAATTTCTTACTTTTCTTTTAGCTTCAGTCAATTTATGTAAAGTAATAATTAATTATATAAAGTTTATTGTCATTGTATTTATATACAGTATACCCATACAACGAAATTCACATAACACCCAGAGACCAAGCCCAACACACATGACAATCCCCAGACATGCCCCCACCCACCATGACTCTAATTGAGAGTGGAATTTCCAGTGAAGTGGTAGTTAGGCAAAGCATATATATGTGTGTGTGTGTGTGATCATACCACTTAGTAACAGTAGGTCAAGTAGTGCTTGTTCATTTATTAGGCAAGGATTATACTGTTGCTTGGCAAGGAGCTCACATTCTTCTCCCTGCATGAAATGCTGGTTCTGTCCTGCTACCTCCTCTCCAGGTAGGCCCAGTGAACTCCCTTCAGCATAAAAGATTCCGCCACCCTGCCATATTTGCCTTAACTTCAATTTTTCCACCATCCTATCTTTCCCACCATATCTGTCCCCTTGGATGTCATACCCACCCCTGCCATCCTGATTGTCACCATCTTCTTCCTACCACTACTGACCTAGGATCTAGACCAGGGGAGTCAAACTCAATTTCATTGAGGATTGCATCAGCATTATGGTTGTCCTCAAAGAGCCACTAGGTGGGCATGGTTGGGTGGGCATGGCCAGCTCTATGCCACTCACTGGGTATGGCTGACTCGGGACAGCTGGGTCGGGATGGAACAGGTCACGCTGGCTAACTTGACGTGGGGACAGTTTGGTGCCCCACAAGCCCCTTGCCTCCCCAAACTGCTGGCAACAAAGCACATGTGTGTGCACACACATACACACACAAACCACATTCCAGGTTTAGGGACTTTTATCCACAGGGGAAGGAGAGGGCCTTTTCCCCAAGCCCAGGTATGATTGGCAGTTTGTAAACTCAGGTGTAGATAAAAGTCTCCAAGCTTGGAATGATGTGTGTGTGTGTCTGTGCACAGCACGTAAAAGGAGACATTCTTCTCCCAATCCCAGACATCATTGGGATTTCCCTGTCCAGGGCCCCTCCCAACAAAGTGGGAGGCAGAGGATGCTGCTGCTGCATATGGAAGCATAGAGGAGAAAGTTTGCAAGAATCGGAGTCTCTGGAGAGCAAGAGGAGAAGACAGGGGAGAAGCGCTCCCTGATCCTGCATAAGGGAGTCTGGTCCTTCTCAAAAGGGAATCCCAGTTTCCAATCGTGTGTGGTAAGGATGCTGACTTGTTGGGGCAATCTTCCCTCATGCAGCTACCCCAACACCCCCTCCTCCTCTCCAGAGATCTGTCAAGGCAGAAGTTGGATTTGGTGGAAACTGCTTCCTGTAAACCTTCTCCACCATGTGTCGTCTTCTGCTTCTTATGGGGGGCCAGGCAAAGCTGGAAGGGGGGATCTGGAGGTTTCCAGCGGAGGAAGGTGAGACCAGATGAGTGCCAAAGCCTTGTCCACCAGAGGAGCTTCATTGTCCCTCTCAGGTCACGTGGAGGACCCCCAGATGGCGGTGTGGGCTGCCTAGAGCCCTGGGCAGTGAAGGGCAAGTGCTCAACCCAGTCTTGGGGAACTGGGACCCAGCAGCCCAGCCTAGCCCTGCTTCCCCGAGTAAATCCCCACAATAAAACAACATATCCATAAAATTTAAAAACAATTTAAAACATATTAAATAATCACCCGCGCAGCCGCATTCTGGACCAGTTGGAGCCTCCAAGTGCTCTTCAAGGGAAGCCCCATGTAGAGAGCATTACAGTAGTCCAGATGGGAAGTGACAAGGGAATGAGTGACCGAGCACAAGGCATCCCAGTCCAGAAAAGGGACGCAACTGGTGAATCAGGCGAACCTGTTAAAAAGCCCCTCTGGCCACAGCCATCATATGATCTTCTAAAGACAGCCGTGCATCCAGGAGGATACCCAAGTTGCAAGCCCTCTCTGAGGGGGCCAAGATCTCACCCCAATAGTCAGCGATGGAGCCAGTTGGGTATACCAGGACGCTAGAAGCCACAGCCACTCGGTCTTGGAGGGGTTGAGTCTGAGCTTGTTTCTCCCCATCCAGATCTGCATGGTCTCCAGGCACTGGGACATCACGTCAAGGGCATCACTGGGGTGGTCCGGGGTGGAAATGTACAGCTGCATATCATCAGCGTACTGATGGAACGTCACCCCAAAACCACGGATGATCTCACCCAGCGGCTTCACATAAATGTTGAACAGGAGGGGCGAGAGGACCGACCCTTGCGGCACCCCACAAAAAAGGCACCTCGACCTCTGTCCCCCTGCCAACACAGACTGCGTGCAGTCAGAGAGGAAGGAGGAGAACCACCGCAACACGGTGCCCCCCATTCCTAACCCCTCCAACCGGAGCAGCATGATATCATGGTCGATAGTATCAAAAGCCGCTGAGAGGTCTAATAGGACCAGGACAGAGGAACAACCCCTATCCCGAGCCCTCCAAAGATCATCAACCAATGCGACCAATGCGGTTTCCCAGGCTGAAGGTCGACTGGTACGGATCTAGATAGATAGCTTCATCCAGGTACTGGGGAAGTTGTCGCGCTTACCACACTCTCAACAACCTTTGCCACAAAGTGAAGGTTGGAGACTGGAAAATAGTTCGCTAATATAGCCGGGCCCAGGGAAGGCTTCTTGAGGAGGGGCCTCACCACTGCCTCTTTCAGGGTGGAAGGGAAGAAACCCTCACTCAAAGAAGCATTAATAATCACCTGGAGCCAGGACTTCCGGCGGTGACGACATCGTGAAGGGGGTGAGGAAACGGGGCGCCATTTCTGGAACCCAAAAACTCTCTATTAGAAGCTCTTTGAGAACACTCTTGATCCCATAGAGATTGGGAAATAAAAGAGGAAGTCTTGAAGCCCCCAGGGGTTGCACTAGCATCTGGAGGGACATAGGACGAACCTCTTTAAAGCTGGTGGAGAGAAAGTCGGCCTACAAGGCAGATAGGAGCGATGGCGGCTGCCTAGAGTGAAGCAAAGAGTGGAATAACAGTTTCAAGTGGCTGAGCGAAGAAACCCCAGATGGAGCAGCCGAGTAATATGGAGAAGTGTGGACTGAGGTGGGCGCAAAAGAGATGGACTAATAAACAGTGGCAGATTAAAGGAGAAGTGCAACAGGAGGAAAAGAAGAACAGTGCGAGGAAGAAGAAACCCATGGAGTAACTAAGCAATACCGGAGGACTGACAAATTTAAGACCTCGAGACGGAGGCGGAGAAGGAGAGAACTGGAGAAGGTGATAAACTGTATAACCTAAACAACACCAAGGGTAAGAAGAAATCAAAGAACTTTTGAAATACCTGTGGGATTTAAAAAGAGACTGGCGACTGTAGCGAATTTATAGAGAAGGACTAAGATCTGGAAAAAAAAAAGACTGATATCAATGGACGATAGGTAATAGTTACACTTACAGCTACAGATGAGACCGGAGAAGGAATGTTAAGTATTACTAAGGAAAGAAAGAAAGAAAAAACTTTTTTTACTCTTATACTTAATAAATTATATATTTATATATTATACATTTAGTAAAGTAAAGAAAAACATAAGGGGGGAAATGCGAATTATAATTATATATATATTATAGTTAGAAATGTATATGGTATTGTGAATTTATAAAATTATAAAATATGAAAAGGGGGAAGGTGAATGAGTTATAACTTAGATTGATTAAAAATATTGTAAAGTAAGAATTGAAAACCTGCAAAACAATAATTAAGTACAGTGTGATACAGTTAAAGTTAAAGTGTTGAAAGTCTATATTTATAGAAGTAACAAAGGTGTGTGGACACAGAGGAAGAAAAATTAACAATTAATATTTATATGTTAGTGTGGGAAAATTTTACACGAGCATTAAAAATGTCAACAATATCCACCATAACAAAAACAGGGAAAAAACCAACTGTAAACACCACAGCAACGGTGGCATCACCACTACAGCAAAAAACAACAGATAGCAAGATAGGAAAAGAAACGGAAAAAGAAAAATCAGAATTGACACTAAATGCCATGCAGAACATGTTTTCAATGATCCAGGAAACATTATTAAAAACACAAGAAAAAATGGCAGAAAACGATGAAGAAATGAGAACATTTCATGCAGAGATTAAAAACGAAATAGGAGAAGTTAGGGAGGACATTAAAAATATGAATGATAAAATTGGGGATATTCAACAATCAATAATAGAAAACGAACAAAGAATTAGAAAAGCAGAAACAAAAATAGACCAAGTAGAGACAAAAGTAAAGGTAATAGAGCAAAAAGCCTTTCAATTAAATAAGGAATTGTCTGATTCAATAGCAATGCTTGAGATGGAGAAAGCTTCATATTTTCTGCGCTTTCAAAATATAATAGAAGAAAAAGATGAAGATCCGGGAGAAAAAATGGCGGAGATAGTGTCAGAAATAATACAAAAGGACAAACCAGAAATAAAAGGACAATTGGATGAAATATATCATATACATACAAATTATATAAGAAGACACCGCCTGGTGAGAGAAGTGCATGTTAGATTCTCAAAACTATCAATTAGAGATTAGGTATACAGAAAGTCCAGGGAAGAAACATTGACATATAAAGGAAAAGAAATCACAATCCTAAAACAAATACCCCGAAGAATCAGAAACCAACGTCAACAATACCAGTTTTTAACAGCCCAACTGATCAGATATAAAATAATGTTTAGATCAGTGGTTCTCAACCTTCCTAATGCCGCGACCCTTTAATACAGTTCCTCATGTTGTGGTGACCCCCAACCAGGGGTGGGTTCTAAATTTTTTTACTACCGGTTCTGTGGGCATGGCTTATTTTGTGGGTGTGGCTTGGAGGTCATGTGACTGGGTGGGCGTGGCTAGCTGGGCATGTGACTGGGTGGCCATCGCTATGTGTATAGGGACTACTCAGAGGGCTGAAAAAAGTCATTTCTGACAGATCCTCGCACTTTTGACTGGTCCTCACACTTATGACCATCCTCACATTTATGCCCTTGCAGCATTCTTAACAACCATGTCACTCATTTCACAACTGCTTCTCTTCACCATGGTGACAAGATAGGGCAAAAACGTAAAATGTGAGGACAGTCGTAAGTTCGAGGACTGGTCACAAGTGTGAGGATCAGTCAAAAATAACTTTTTCAGCCCTCTGAGTAGTCCATGTGCACAAAAGGACTATCCAGAGGGCTGAAAAAAATGATTTCTCACAGGTCCTCGCACTTTTGACCGGTCTTCGCACCTATGACTGGTCATCATTTATGCCCATTGTAGCATTCTTAACAACTGTGTCACTCATTTCACAACTGCTTCTCTTCACTATGGTGACAAGATAGGGCAAAAACATAAAATGTGAGGACAGTCGTAAGTTCGAGGAATGGTCAAAAGCGCGAGGACCAATCAAAAATAACTTTTTCAGCCCTCTGAGTAGTCCATATGCATAAAAGGATACAGCAATAGAGAGGAATGAAGGAAGGGAAGGGAAATTAGAGTAGGAATGAGGGTAAGAGAGGGAGGAAGAGAGGAGGAGAAGGAGAAAGGAAGAGGAAGTAGGGAGGAGAAGAAGAGGGGGGGAAAGAGAAAGTAAGAAGGAAAGAAAAGAGAGAGGTGGTAGGTTTGAGGAGAAAGATTGCTGTACAATAAAAAAGATGAAAGGGAAGAAAACCAACCCCAAACAAATATAAAGATATTAAGATAAAGAATGAATTGTTAAACTTTAAAGAATAAAAGAGAACAAATATGAATAAATAGCAATAATTAGAAACACACATACAAACATACAATGTATTTTCTTTGAATAGAGTATTTGGCCAGTTCACAAATTTAAACAGTGTTTTGTCATTTCAATTAAATTTACAATTTCTATATTTCTTTTTTGCCATATTTATTCCTCATCTATTTTTAAAAAAAACCAATATTACCCTTCATCCTTATCTCTAATCTTAATCAAATTCAATTTTCCCCTTCTATTCTATATTATACCCCTTCGCATTGTCATCTATTTTTATATCCATCCTCACATTGGTTATTTATGTAATTATGTAATACAGTTGTTTAATACAAATTCAACATTTTAATATAAATCAATTAGTTATATAACTATCTTTTTTGTATATTAATCAATATGAACATGAATATTCCAATTATTTCCATGCAATCCAATTTCTTACAAATCAATTAATTATATTTACCAATAATAATAAACCAAATAATTTCCCCCATATATTCTTAACCATACTTAACCATTTCTGCTTTCAACACAATATACAATTAATCTCAATTATTACAGTTCCCTAGTTAAATAGAGCTTTTTTTCTTTTGTGTTTTAAAATCTTGAACTCTCCTCTTTTGCCCTAAATTTCCCATTGTTTGCAGTTTTGCACCTACTTTTTTGGTGAGGAAAAAGAAGAAATCTCTCTCCCTGCTTCATTTTGTCATGTTGCAGCAAAATGCAAATGCACCCTGCTTTACTTTCAGTTTCCTTTTAGCTAGGGAAAAAAAATTGCTCCAGCAGGCAAAGTTTGCTGCAAAAATTGCAGCAGGCAAAGTGCTTGCAAAACAAGAGCTTGCAAAAGAGCCTGCGCAAAACAGCGGAGAGCAAATCAGCGGAGAGTCGGGAGGCGGATTAATCTTATAGTAATTAGCCTATGCTGAAGCTGAAAGAGGCTGTTTTTTCTATTTTTGCAGGCACCAATCTTCTCATTTGTTTTCTTTTAACACTGATCAGTTGTAGGACGGCCCTTTGAAGCCCCACGGCAAGAATTTAAACAGCTTTTTTCCCTCTAGCCATCAGCTGGGATTCAGGAGGCAGCAATAGATTGGGAGTGG
>WNWU01013587.1:2863569-2908901 GCA_012654045.1 Ptyas mucosa | reverse complement strand
GGGGGGGGGGGGAGAGGGTTTTGGTGACCCCTGTGAAATGGCCATTTGACCCCCAAAGGGGTCACGACCCCCAGGTTGGGAACCGCTGGTTTAGATGGTTAATACCGGAAGGGATCTTGGTCACTTAGGAAGACAAAAAATATAAAATAGACATACCAGAGAAAGCAAGGGAATTTTATAACGTGCACTTCAACCAGGGGGAGGAACAGGAAAGTAAAGAAGAAACAGAAAGTAGAAGTCAGGAAGAAGAGCAAATAGAAGTGGTGCAAGAGAAAGAAGTAAGAAAAAGTCAAGAGAAAGAAAGAGAGGAAAGAGAAGGTGCAAAAAGAAAATCACGGATGGAAACGAGATATACCAAAAAACAATTACATTAGGCAATGGAAGAGGCAATGAAATTTTTCTCTGTAAATATAAACGGATTAAACGTACCGAAGAAAAGAACTCAAATATTTACAAAACTACGAAAATTAGGAGCAGACGTGATATGCCTTCAGGAAGTACATATTAAAAAAGGATATCAAAAAATATTAGAAAACCCAAAACTAGGAAAATTATATACAACCCTGATTCAAAAAAAGAAAAGAGTAGCAGTGGTTTATGTAAAAGAAAGGATAGATTCGAAATTAAAATATGGAGACGAGGAAGGTAGAACGGTGATGGTTGAGTTAGTACTAGAAAATAGAAAAATATTATTAGTAGTAATATATGCCCCTAATCAAAGTCAACAGGAATTTTTTAAAGGAATAAATAAAAAAATAGTAGAATTAGAATATGAAGATATTTGCCTAATTGGAGACTATAATGTGACAGTAGACATGAAAAAAGATTACAAAAGTGGTAAAAAAAAAAAGGAAAAACTCCCAAAAGAATTTTTTGATATGGCTGCGGAAATAAATTTGAGAGATGTTTGGAGGGAAACACACGAAGATGAGAACCAATTTACTTTCTACTCTCATCCTCACCAATCCTGGTCCAGAACTGACATGGCCTGGATGACTGCGAATAATAGGACCGGGGTAGAAAAAATAGAGAGAAGTAAATCAATGGGCAGATCATAATCCAATTCCTGTAAATTGGAAAGGGAAAAAAAGCTTTAGGAGGTGGACAATGAATCAAAGAATATGTGAAGAAAAAGAATTCAAACATGTTAGAAAAGGAATTAGAATTATTTTTTAAAATGAACAAAAAAGAGGATACTTCCCTACAGAATACTTGGGATACAGCAAAAGCATACATAAGGGGCTTGACTATCGCATATACAGGGAAGAAAAACAAAGAGAGGAAACAACACTTAGATAAATTATATGAAGAATTAAAAAACATAGAATATAAATTACAAAAACACCCTCAAGATAAAAAAATAAAAGAGGAATGGAAAACAATCAAACATAAGCTAAATTTGATAAACCAAAAAGAACTAGCTGAGAAAATAAAAATGGCCAAACAGAATTATTTTGAGTTTGCAAATAAAACAGGCAGATGGCTGGCGTGCAAACTGAAAAAAGACAAAGATAAAAGAATGATACCCCAACTTAGAGACGAAAAAGGGGAAATTCAATATAGAAGAGAGGCGAAAAAAGAAATTATCCAGACATTTTATGCAAACCTATACAAAGAAGAAGAAGTAGAAGAAGAAAAGATAAAACAATATATAGAAAGATCAGAAATGCCAATAATCACAGAAAAACAAAGAGAAATACTAAACAGGCCAATAACTAAGATGGAATTGGAATTTGTATTGAAAAAGCAAAAAAATAATAAAACACCGGGGCCAGATGGGCTACCGGTGGATTTATATAAAATTGTACAGGAAACAATGGGAGAAACTATGTTAGAGTTATATAATGAGACTCTGGAGAAGTCAAAAATCCTGACTTCCGGCTATGTCATGCTGAATGGAAGACTAGGGAAGGTATAGCTGCTCATCCTAGTTTTCCCTGGTGGTTGTTCCTGTGCCATCGTGAGCCGTGGAGAGGTTCGCAAAGAAGGGGAGGCTTCGGGGCATGCGAGGAGGTGGCTCTCCCGCACGCCGGCAGATTTCTTCCCAGAGTGCCAGCGCAGAAAGAGGGCGGCGTGGGATCGCCCCTAAATCGTGACTATGCCTCTTGGAGAGGGAAGCCCGCCAGCGTGGTGTAAGAACTCTGTTTTACTAAGTTAGCTTCAAGCTGATTGAACCTCCTGCCTAAGAAACATATAAGATTTGCCATTTACTGGGGGAGCGGCTGAGATGGAGAAACGGCTGTTTGTAAACTTCTTGCTGCTAGTTGTTATTCGCCCCTCAGAAGCGGCCATTGAACTCCCTTTGAACTGTGATATTATCAAAACTTTACCTCCTCCCCTTTCTTTTTTTGAATATAGTGTCTGTTGGACAAAGAATAATTGCTTGATCTTGTTGGAATTTGCGATTGGAGATATAGTGGGATTTTCTCTTTTATTTCTCTCTTTGCTACGCTATCAGAAGAGGAGCTTTTTGTTACATCGTGACTTGACACTCCCCCCCCCCCGCTGAAGATGGAGACTGCACTTGGTTGGTCTTGTACTGCCACCTAGTGGTTAATCTGGATATTACAACTAAAAGGAAAGGAAAAGAAAGGAAAGGAGGGGGAAAAAGATATATATACACTGCCTCATAGTAAACACTGAACATTGAAGATTGAATAATTTGGATGTATCAAGAGCTGATGAATTAACTTATTTGATTTAAAAGACCCGATTGACATACTTATTTAATAAAGAGTAGAGGAACAGTGGTTGTCTTCAGTTATGTCTACATCTTCAACTATTACCACAACAAATAAGAAAGTCATCTCGTTCCCTACCTCCATAACCCCAAGTTCGACACATTTAGTTTCTAGAAGAACATCGGAAGATATGTCAGCGACGGGGAAGATGCCCTCTATGCAGGCTCTTCAAAATATGTTACAAACCATCCAGGAATCGATAGCTAAGAATCAGGAGTCGACATCCAAGAACTTTGAGGACTTGGGAGCAGACGTGAAAGCGGAAATCAGAGGGGTTAAGGAAGAAATTAAACAGATGCAAAGTGAATTGGGAGATATATGACAGACATTAATTCAACAGGAGGAACAAATGAAGGAGATAGAGAAGAAGATGGAGAGATGCGAAGGACGGATGGACAGCTGGGAGAAGAGACAAATAACAATAAATAAGGACTTAGAGGAAGAAATAATTTTCTTGGAAATGGAGAGATCTTCAGAATACAGAATACAGAATACAGAATGTGGCGGAAGAGAAAGGTGAAAAACTGGATGATATCATAGGAGAAATAGTTGCAGAAACTTTGGAGGCAGATAGATCCATGATCCAACATGATATTGATGAGTCCTTTAGAGTATTCACTAGCTATGCAAAAAGAAATAATCTCCCTTGGGAAATTCATGTTCGTTTTAATAAGAAAGCCTTGTGCAAAGAATTTTATAAACGAACATGGGATCAAACTATTACATATAAAGGCCAACGGATAATAGTCTTGAAACAAATTCCACGTCAGGTAAGAGAACAGAGACGCAGATATCAATTTTTGATGACTTTCCTGAGGAAAAACGCAATTTCATATCGTTGGCTGTTACCTGAAGGCTTATTGATGACATGGAGAGATAAGAAAGTGAGAATTCGGACTCTTCAAGAAGCAAGAGAATTCATGGAACAACAATTTAATTTGTCAGAATTAGATGTTGAAAGAGAAGGGGAAAGTAGAAGCTTGGAAGAATCACAAGAGGAAGAAGAGGTAGAGGAGAGGAGAGAAGGAAAGGTGGGAAAGAAGGGTGGGGGAACACGAAAAGTTGAGGAATTAACAGCGCCTCAGAGGGAGACAAGACAAACAGCTAAGAAGGCCACAACAGCGGGAAAGTAAAAACTTAGGTGAGAAAAGGAGATGGGGGAACTAGTACGTTTGATATCTGTAAATATTAATGGTTTAAATGCTCCTAATAAGCGTAGTAGGATTTTGAACAAATTAAGAAAGGCTAAGTATGATATTGTCTGCATGCAGGAGACCCATATAAAAAAAGATCAAAACCATTTGTTAGAATACCGGGCGTTGGGTAAAACCTATACCTCATTAGCAGGTCAAAAAAAAAGAGGGATAGTGGTATATGTACGACATCATTTGAAATCCCAACAGGTATTTGCTGACCAGGAAGGCCGGGTTCTCATGCTCGAAATAGAAATTGCCCAGTGGAAGTCTTTATTGGTTTGTATTTATGCCCCTAATGATAATCGGAGGACTTTTTATCAAAACTTTTATGTTAAACTGGGTGAACTGGAATATGAACATATCTGTTTAGTTGGGGATTTTAATGCTGTAACGGATAGAATGCAGGATTATGTCCCGGGAAATATACAAGGAGGGTTGAAGGATATTAAGAGAACATTAACAAAAATATGTAATGATTTACGGGAGGAATTTGGATTGCAGGATATATGGAGGTTGAGAAATCCCAATAAAAATCAATATACTTACTTCTCTCCTAGACACCATTCGTGGACCCGAATATATATGATATGGATCTCTCTTGAGTTGAGGGGATTGGTCTTGGAAGTGGAAATAGGGCCCAATCAGTGGGCAGACCATAACCCGCTAATGGTAACTTGGAAGATCCCACATTGTAGGAAGGGTAAATGGAGAATGAATATAGGTATTTTGAGAGATGAAGAATTTATGAGTAAATTTAGGAAGGAGTTACATCTTTTTTTTCAGGAAAATAAGAAAGAGGACACTTCAATATACAATACATGGGATACGGCTAAGGCAGTGATGAGGGGATGGTTAATCAAATGTATGATTGATAAACATAGGGTGGGTAAGAAACACCA
Organism: Ptyas mucosa; assembly: GCA_012654045.1. NCBI lineage: Eukaryota > Metazoa > Chordata > Lepidosauria > Squamata > Colubridae > Ptyas > Ptyas mucosa. The sequence goes on along the minus strand of WNWU01013587.1, from coordinate 2,904,065 downwards.
AGACAACCTCTTGAATAAACTACAACGGGTGGAAGAAAGGATGCAAAATGGTTCAAGCCAGACAACATAGATAGAGGAAAGGGATTTCTGGCAACACCAGATTAAATTATTAGATCAAGAGGAATTAGCAAATAAAATAAAGTGGACTAAACAAAATTTTTTTGAAAGGGTGAACAAAACAGGAAGATGGCTGGCTTACCGGCTTAGGAAGGAGCAGGAACAATGGAGAATAGAAGGGCTGAAAGATGTAATTGGGAATCTTCATTGTACTAAGGAAGGCAAGAGAATGGTAGCCCAGGATTTTTTCATACAGCTTTATCAGAAAGGGGAGGAAAATATTTGTGAAATTCGGAAATATTTGGAAAAGACAGACTTGACTAAAGTCTCGGAAACAATGAAGGATATTCTTAATGCGGAATTTACGATGGAGGAAGTAGAAAAAGTTATGAAAGCACAGGCGAATGGTAAAACCCCGGGTAGAGATGGCCTTCCAGTTGAACTATACAAAGCAGTGTTTGACGTTGCAGGGAAACACATGACAGATTTATTCAACGCGGTTATGAAAGAGGCTCAGGTTCCAGTATCTTGGACTGAGGCTTACATTTCTATTATTCCAAAAGAAGGAACTGACCTATCCCTTATTAAGAATTACAGGCCTATATCATTACTAAATTCCGATTATAAGATTTTCGCGGGGGTCCTTGCAGCCAGACTTAGTTGTTTCCTTAATCAATTCATTCACTCAGACCAAAACGGCTTCCTTCCTAATAGATATTTACAAGATAACTTTAGAATGATTATGAATACATTAGAATTTTTTGAAAATCGCCCGGATAAACAATTAGCTTTAATTTTTGTTGATGCCCAAAAGGCCTTTGACAGAATCAGTTGGGAATTTATGATTTCTCAACTGGAATATATGGAGTTTGGTGGGAATTTTATTCGGGCAATTCGAGCTATCTACCGGGAGCAGACTGCAAGAGTTCTCATAGATGGAGAGGAAACAGAGAAGATTCAAATTTGTAGAGGTACAAGACAGGGATGCCCCCTTTCCCCATTGCTATTTGTTTTGACTTTAGAACCCCTGCTTAGAGAAGTGAGAGGAAATACGGAAATAAAAGGAATGAAGATTAGGCAGGAGGAAGTTAAAGTCCGGGCTTATGCAGATGACCTTGTATTTATTTTGGATCAACCACTGGACTCGGGCCTGAAATTATTACACTTGATTAGAGAATATGGGAAGGTAGCGGGATTATTGATGAATGAGGAAAAAACTAAAATTCTAGCGAAAAATATGACTCAGATGCAAAGGCAACAGTTGGAGCAGTTAATGGGTTTAAGAATCACAAATAAAATTAAGTATCTGGGTATATGGTTGACTGCCAGATGCTCCTCCATAAAGGAGGATAACTATCTTCCTCTTTACAACCAGATGCTCAGAGATCTAGAAAGATGGAAAAATCTCCAGTTATCAATTTTGGGAATGGTGGCAACTATTAAAATGTGCGTGTTACCCAAATGGCTATTTCTATTCCAAACAGCCCCAGTAAGGTTAAACAAAGAGTTTTCTACAAATTTAGATAGGAGTATTTCCAAGTTTATTTGGCAGGGAACGAAGCCGCGGATTATACTTAAAATGTTACAAGAACCCAAAAACAGAGGAGGACTGGGACTCCCAAATTGGGAGCTCTATTACCAAGCAGCGAACTTGATTTGGGTGAAAGAATAGATGATCCTACAAAAGAGACGACTTTTGACATTTGAGGGAGCCGGTCTTCAACATGGCTGGCACTATTTTTTATGGCCAGGAGCGTCCAGCCGCTCCAGACACTTTGACGATCACTATTTACGTAGGACTCTTGGGTACACTTGGGAAAAGATTAGAAGAAGAGTATATTCAAAAGTTCCATGTTGGATTTCAGCGCAGGAAGCTCAGATTTACCCGACATTGTATAAAGGGGGGAAAACTTTGACGTATTAAGTTTTTTTTGAAGTCACAAGAATTATTAACTCTTCAAGGATATAAGATAGACTGGTGGTCTTACTCCCAACTGCACTCCAGGTACAAAAAAGATTTATATAGCGAAGGAATTTACCATAAAAGACAATAATTGGATAAGATCTTATTAGAAGGAGGGAAAGGGGTATTATCTAAATGTTACGCATATTTATTGTCTCTGCAGATAGGACAGGATGTAGTGAAGGATTGTATGATAGCGTGGGGACGAAATTTTGGATATCCCCTTGACTTCCAGCAATGGGAACAGATTTGGTCGAAAAATATGAAATTAACCATGGCCTCCTCATATAAAGAAAACATATATAAAATGGTCTACCGTTGGCATCTCCCCCCTGCGAGACTAGCTAAAATGTTCCCCGGGACATCTTCCTGCTCTTGGAAATGCGGTTACAGTAATGGAACTTATTTTCATCAATGGTGGACCTGCCCGCAAGCGGTTAAATATTGGAAAAAAATACAGCAATGGATCTTGGAAATTACACAGATCAATTTGGAATTAAGGCCCGAGATTTTCCTGTGGGGGGCAAAACCTTTGAATGTTAAATCAGGTATATGGTTCTTGTTGATTCATATTATTACTGCAGCAAGATTAGCGTTTGCGCAGGAGTGGAAAAACCAATATTTACCGATGGATTTGAAAATAATATATAAAATTAATGAGTGTGCAGAATCAGATAGATTAACTAGATTGATCAATGGTAAAAAAGATTCAGAATTTTATAACAGTTGGAAATTATGGTACGATTTGGTCCAGAAAAGGTGGGATAGAACAGATATATGATGTATATATATGATGGCAAGTATGTATGTATAAAGGAATGATTTTATATTTATGGACAATGTACTTACATTACACCATGGTAGCAGGATTGTATATTTCATTTGTGTATTGATGCATAGAATATATTAATAAAAATTATATATATATAAAAAAAGAGAAGTCAAAAATCCAGATAACTTGGACGGAGGCAAAAATCACTATCATATCCAAAGAAGACACAGACCACCAATTAATTCAAAACTACAGACCAATATCCTTATTGAACACAAATTATAAAATATTTGCAGTAATCATAGTGGATAGAATCAAAAAAATATTAAATAACTATATACATTTGGTCCAAAATGGATTTCTGCCGGGCCGTCAATTAAGAACAATATGAGAATAATAATAAATACTATAGAATATTACAAAGCACATCTGGAGAAACAAGCTTCACTGGTTTTCCTTGACGCCCAAAAAGCATTCAACAACTTAAATTGGAAATTTTTAATGGGGCAATTAAAGAGTATGCAATTCGGAATAAAATTTGAAAAAATCATAGGAGAAATTTATACAAAACAAACGGCAAGAATAATTATGAACGATGACACGACAGACCAATTCGACATAACAAAAGGGGTTAGACAAAGCTGCCCACTTTCTCCACTATTGTATATTTTAACATTGGAGATCTTGTTAAAAAAGGTCAGGGAAGACCAAAGAATTAAAGGGTTAAAAATAAGAAGAGAAGAATACAAGGTTCAGGCTTTTGCCGATGATCTTGTATTTATACCATTAGAAGGAACAATTAGAAGTAGCACCAAAATTGTTTGAGAAATTAGAGGAATTTGGAGAAGTGGCAGGACTAAAAATAAATAGAAATTAATAACAAAAAATCTCACGAAGAATCAAGAAAAAGAATTGGAGAACAGTATACAAATTCAAACAGCGAAGAAAATAAAATACTTAGGGATCTGGCTGTCAGCAAGAAGCTCGTCAATAAAAGAAAACAACTACGATAAATTAATAATACAGATAAAGAAAGATTTGGATAATTGGAGAAACCTACAGATTTCACTAATGGGAAGAATCTCCACTATTAAAATGAATATCCTACCAAAACTTTTATATCTATTTCAGGTCACTCCAATAAAATTAGAGAAAAAACTCTTCGAAACACTGAATAAGACAATTTCCAAATTTATATGGCCAGAGAAGCGACCATGAATTAAACTTAAGTTACTACAAGATACAAAAGATAGAGGAGGAACAGCACTCCCTGATTGGGAACTCTACTACCAAGCGGCTGTGTTATCATGGGTAAAAGACTGGATGGAATTAAAAAACAGCAGAATACTAACAATTGAAGGACACGAATTACAAGTGGGCTGGCACTCTTTTTTATGGGATGAGAGATATAAAACACATATCTACTTCAAAAGACACACAGTTAGGAATGCACTGTTACAATTTTGGCTAAAAATTAAAAAACAGCACTATACAAAAATTCCAATTTGGCTTTCACCATCAGAAGCGGTAAGGCACCCAAATTTAACAGAACCTAAAAACGTAATTAGATACAAAGACTTAATTGAACAACAAGGGAAATTGAAAACCAAACAACAGTTGGAAACAGACCTAAACAGAGAAATTGACTGGTGGACTTTCACACAGATCCAATCCAAACATAAGGAACACACAAAAATATATGAAATATATAGAGAGAAACAAGAACTAAATAAAATTATATTAGACTCAGAAGAGAAATTAATTAGTAAAATTTATAAATTTCTGTTGCGATACAAAATGGAGGAGGAAACAGTGAAGGGTACGATGATTAAATGGATGCAAAATTTTAAACACACAATATACTTGGAGAAGTGGGAAGAATTATGGCAAGTGAACACAAAATTAACATTAGTGGTGGCATATAAGGAAAACCAGCTGAAGATGTTTTACAGGTGGCATATGTCGCCCACAAGATTGGCAAAAATACACCTGAAAAATAGTTCATTATGTTGGAAATGCAAAAACTCAAAAGGTACCTTTTATCATTTATGGTGGACGTGCCCGGCAGCAAAGAAATTTTGGTCTAATATTAAAAAATGGCTGGAACAAATAACAAAACTACAAATAGAGAAGAAACCAGAAACCTTCTTGTTAGGAATCTTCACAAAAACATATCCCAAAGAAATAAAATACCTGATGATACATATCCTAACGGCAGCACGAATAATGTACGCAAAAAATTGGAAACAGGAAAAAATCCCAACGGAAGAAGAACTAATAGATAAAATTGCACAGTGCACTGAAATGGACAGATTAACGAAAGAGATTAAGGAAAAAGAAGAGACAGAGTATTATAGAATATGGAACAAATGGTACCAATGGCTTAATACCATCAACAAAGAAACATAAATATAAGAAGAACAGAAGAAAGATGTAAATATGTATATAAATAATTCCTTATAGGTATATAAATATGAATGGGGAAATCAAAAATAACAGTATAATTAAAAGACATAGATCTCTAAAGGGGGAATCCCAACCGGGGGGGGGGGGGAAGGAAAAAAAAGAGGAGGGGGGGGAAAGGAAAAAAAATTACTAACCTAAGAAAAAGGGGAACAAATACAAGGGGAACAAGTATTAGTTGGAGAACCACTATGAAACAATGCTTAAAAAGAATAATTTATTTCTATGTCATATGTTGTGTAAATGTTTTTATATGTGTTTTATATATGTTTTAATAAAGTTTATAAATTTAAAAATAAAATAAAATAAATAAAATGACAAGGGTAGTTTTATTCTCTTTTTTTTAAAAAAAAGACTTCCGGTTGGCACCGCAGGTGTCTCAGACGGTCTTAGCGGACCGCCAGCCCCGCGATTGCATTAAAACCGCTCAAACAGCGCTAATCGGCTGTTTGGCGGCTTGGAAATCTCTCCTTCGGGAGAAGAAGGAGAGGTGAGCCAGTGGGTGTGGGTAGAGCTCCCCGAAAGTCCCTGGATTAATTCCAGGGGCTTGGAGGGTGCGAGCTCCCCACTTAGCCCACTGAAGCTCCAGATCCGGGACGACTCTGTTTAAACAGAGCCAGGCGTCGTGACCAACTCTGCTGTTAAAGTGATTGATTGACTGATCCCAAGAGCAGACAGAGCGGAAGCAGGAGAACAAGCAATTTGCAAGTATCAATGCTTCACTCCAAGTTTACAATGTTTCAAACTGTATCTCTTTGAGTTGGAGGCTGGAAGATGGCGCTTTTGTTGTGGGCGTGAAAGTGAAAGTCAGAAACGAAAGTGTTTTTTTTTATCTTATGCTCTTGACTGTGATTAAGCTGCTGGACTGAGAGTTTGAAAGAGGTGGGAGAAGGACTATTTTGGCTGATAAATTATAAACTATTCTTACTACTGAAAACTGCCTGAAAACTGTTTAAGAGACTTTGTAGTTGTTAAAGGGGAAAAGACTTTTCTAATATAAGATGGCTTCTAAACAAGTTAAGTCAGTAGCTTCTAAGAGTGGAGGAGGCTCTCCAATAATGTCAGTAGTGACACAAAAAGTACAACTTCCGGTGGAACCACAGAGCCAGGATGCTTCTCTAAAAGACCTTAAAGAATTTATAAAAGAAGCCATGAATAATCAAACTGCAGCTATGAATGATCAAACAGTAATTATAGATGGGAAATTCAAAGAATTTGCAGCAGATATAAAAGCAATTAAATATGTTGTGGAGAAGCATAATGAAATAAGAGAAGATATTATTCTAGCAGTTTCAGGATTGGCAAAACACCTTGTTCAGCTGGAGGAGAGAGTAGAAGAAATCAATGAGGCTAATTTGAACCTGGAAAATAAAGTAGGAGAAATTGTGACCAAAACAGAGAAATGATATGGTTATGTTACAATATAGATCCATGGAATTTACTCTGAGATTGAGAGGATTAAAAGAAAATACTCATGAAAATTTAAGAGATATCTGTACTGAAGCCTTGGCAGCGATAATTAAAGAAAGACCAGAAGATGTAGCAATTCAAATTGACAAAATTTACAGGTCAATTCCTGGGTGGCAAGACAAAGGCAGCTGCCAAGAGATGTGGTGATTTATTTTACAACCAGAAGGATTAGAAATGACGTTTTACAAGCTTCCTACAGGAACAAGGTTCAGGTGGATGGACAAGAATTGGTGGTCTTGAAAGAGATTCCTCCCAAGATGTTAAGAGAGAGAAACGACTTTGGATTTTTGGTAAATGAATTGAGAAATCGACAAGTTCAATACAGATGGGATGTCCCAACTGGTCTAATAGTGAATTATGGTGGAGAAAGACATCGCTTAAACACACCTTGGAAGGCAGAAGATTTCTATGTTAACGTTTTAAAGGCTGGATACCCACCCTCACCGGGGGGAGGGGGGGAGGGGAGTAGAAAGAAAAAGGAGATGTTACAACAGGAGAAAGATGGAAAGCAAATTCAAACTATGCTGAAGCCGCAGCTGGAGGAGCTGCTAGGGAGGAAGATTTGGTGCAATTTGGGGGTCCACCACCAACCTCTGAACTACTCAAGAAGATAAAGGAACCTAGAGAACAACGATTGACACGAGCAACTTATAAACTTCAAGAACAACAATTAAAGGAGCAGCAATCTCAAGTCTTATCTCAAGAAGTCCAAAAAACAGAAGCAGTGGGAGGAGCTAGCCTGAAGAGCAAGATTGAGGAGGATGTTCAGCGTATGCTCATGAAGCTTCGAGGGGCCAAAAATGGCAACTAAATTCCTATCCTGGAATGTTAATGGTTTAAATTCACCACAAAAAAGAAAGAAAATATTTCATTACTTGAAACACTTTAAGAATGATGTTATTTGTCTGCAAGAAACACATATTAGATTATCAGATCAAAAATATCTGATAAATTCAAAATTAGGTACACATTTTGTGGCATCAACATCAGAAAAGAAGAATGGTGTAGTTATATATGTAAAGAAGGTAATTTCAGCTAATTTAATTGAGGCAGATGCCTAAGGCAGATATATTGCGATTGAACTATTAACTCAGAATGGAAAAATGCTTTTAATTGGAATATATGCTCCCAACCAGCAACAGGACAAATTTTATAAATTTTTACATACCAAAATACTACAGTGGGACTATAAAACTCTTATATTGATGGGTGACTGGAATGGAGTAATAGACACACAGAAAGACAAAAGAAGTCTGTCAAAGATTTCAACACGAGCAAAATTGCCTAAATCTTTCTTTGATATGATGGAAGATATGGAATTGAGAGATATTTGGAGAGTATGAAATGCTGAGGACAGAGACTTCACTTTTCCCCCCCGATAGACATCAATCTTTTTCCAGGATTGATTTTATACTAATTACAAATGATTTTCTTTCCAGGGTGAAGAAGGTGAAGATATGTCCAAGAACCTTAACTGATCATAGCCCGGTTTGGGTGGAACTGGAACAGGAAAGGGGAGAAAGGAGGTCTTGGAGATTAAATGAAAATTTATTTAGATACTGAAGAAAATGTGAATGAGCTTAAAAAAAATGAAAGAATTTTTTGCTATTAATATGTATAAGGGTACCTCTATGGAAATGGTATGGGATGCAAGTAAGGCTTATATGAGGGAAACTTTAATACACATGAATAATAAACATAGATTAAAACAACAAAACAAGCAGAAAGAGATTGAGGAGGAAATAAAAAAGAAAGAACAATTACTTATAATTAATCCAGGAGACAAGAAAGTAAAAGAAACAATAAACATATTACGAGAGCAATTCAATATGTTCATGGCTGATCAAGTGGCAACTAGCTTACAATATGCTAAACACAATACATTTTGCAATGCTAATAAACCAGGTAGATGGTTGGCCTATATGCTGAGGAAAAAACAAAAATCACGAGTTATTGATAAAATAGAATTTAGAGGTAAGGAAGTTTATCAACAGGATATGATTAAAAAAGCTTTTTTAGAATTTTATACAAGGCTGTATGCTAGTGATTCAATTCAAGGTATAGATATAGACAGATACTTAAAGGGGGAGAATATTCCTGAATTAATGTTAGAACAGAGGGAGGGTATGAACCAGCCAATAACTTCCGAGGAGATTATTGCAGCAATTAAACAGCTAAAAACAGGTAAAGCTTCAGGAACAGATGGATTGACAGCTGTCTATTACAAGAATTTACAGTTGGAAATGGTAGAACCGCTTAGAGCTTTATTTTGTAAAATTCAATCAGGTGGAGGAGTCCCACTCTCCTGGAGAACTGCTTTTATTTCATTGATACCAAAGGAAGATCAAAATTGTATTAAACCTGAAAATTTTAGGCCAATATCACTGTTGAATACTGATTATAAAATTTTTGCTAAGATATTAGCGAATAGATTAATGTCAGTTATGCAACAAACAGTTCACAATGATCAATCAGGGTTTATAAAAGGGAGACAAATGAAATATAATGTTAGACAAATTGTAAATCTACTGGAGTATTTGGAAAAGAACAACCAAGTCCCTGCAGCGTTTGTATTTTTGGATGCAGAGAAGGCATTTGATCGACTGAATTGGCAATTTTTGTTTAAGATAATAGAAAAAATGCATTTTGGAGAATACTTTATACAATCAATTAGAGCAATATACCAGGAACAAACGGCACGAATAATAGTTAATGGAGGTTTAACAGATGCTTTTAAAATTGAGAAGGGAACAAGGCAGGGTTATCACTTGTCTCCATTGTTGTTTATCTTAACTTTAGAAGTTTTGCTGAACAAGATACAAGACTCGAATAAAATAAAGGGAATTGTAATTAGACAGCAAGACTATAGACTAAGAGCGTTTGCAGATGACTTGGTTGTTACTATAGCTCAACCTATAGAATCGGCTCCATATATGCTGGACATACTAGGACAATATGGTAAGGTATCTGGATTTAAAGTAAATCAACACAAGACAAAGATGATAACTAAAAATATATCTACATCTCAACGAGAAGAATTTAGGAAGAATAACGGGGTTTGAAATAGTTAAAAAGGTTAAATACTTAGGAGTATATATTGCAGCCTCAAATACGAAACTTTAAAAACAATTATGAAGTTCTTTGGCAAAAGGTGCAGAAAGAAATGGAAACTTGGAAAAAGTTACAATTATCATTATTGGGAAGGATTGCAGCAATAAAAATGAATATGTTACCTAGGTTTTTATTTTTGTTTCAAATGATATCAGTGCTCAAGAAAGATGCAAATTTGATGGAGTGGCAAAAAGGGATTAATACCTTTATCTGGAATGTTAAAAAACCAAGAATAAAACTGAAAATTATACAGGATGTACGTGAGAGAGGTGGTCTTAAAATGCCTAATTTAAAATTGTATTATGAAGCAGTTGTTTTATCACAAATTAGTGATTGGTTTAATTTAACTGAAGAGAGAATTTTAAATATAGAAGGTTATGATTTGTTATATGGATGGCATGTTTATTTGTTATATGATAAAAAAGTGGACAAGGTGTTTAAAGATCACATACTTAGAAATGCTTTGCTGAGGGTGTGGAAAAAGTACCAATAAATTTAAATTATAAAATACCTATATGGGCAAATCCTAGACATGCAATAGAAAATATAAGTATAGATCAAAAGCAGGAGGTGATTACTTACAAAGAGCTCCTTTTTATGGAGAGGGGCAAATTGCAATTGAAATCTTTAAATGTATTGAAGGAAGAAGGGATCATTTGTACTTGGTTTCAGTATGGTCAGCTTCAAGCCAGATGGAGAGAAGACCAAAAAATTGGTGTTATGCAAAATGAGGAAAATGTGGTAAAACAGATTAGAGATCAAGGTCAAATGCACATTAAAAGATTGTATAATGCATTATTGGAAATAGATTCGGAAATGGAATTGGTTAAGCATTGTATGATAAAATGGGCACAAAACTTTCAGGAACCAGTGATGATAGAAACTTGGGAAAAGATTTGGATTAGAAATGTTAAATTTACGCAAGCACAAAACTTAAGAGAAAATTTTTATAAAATGTTTTATAGATGGCGTTTAGACCCTAAGAAATTATCATGTATGTATCCAAACCTGCAAGCCAAATATTGGAGATGTGATTGTGATGATGCAACTTATTATCATATATGGTGGACTTGTAAGAAAATCAAAGCATTTTGGATAAAAATTTGGTGGATGCTGCAGAATATATTGAAAAAAAGGTTGAAATTTACTCCACGATTGTTTTTACTGGGTATAGTAATGGATTGTACATCATCAGAGACTAAATTGATTTTAAATCTAATATCAGCAGCCAGGCTGTTGGTTGCGCAACATTGGAAGAAGGACTCTTTGCCTGCTATTGAAGATTGGACACTGAAAGTAACGAACTTGGCGGAAATGGCTAAAATTTCAGCATACCCGAAGGACTATACGCAAGACAGATATATATCGGAATGGAGAAGATGGATTGACTACATTCAGAACAAGTATCAGACAAGAAAATATCAGATAGCTTATGAATGAATGTTAATTTTAGATGTAGTATGTTACTTATAGTGGAGTTAAGGTTCTAGGGGGCGGGGATTGGTTAGTTTAAGGAAAGTTAATTTAAGGTAGTTTATGATTGTTAATTGGCATACCCTGTATTTTGCTCTGGGAAGTCTGGGGGGAGGGGGTGATGGGGGGGTTGGGGGAGGGGGAAGAGGGTGGGTGGAGCAGGGGGGGAATTTTGTTTTGTAAAACTTTTCAATAAAAAAAAAAATCACCTGGAGCCAGCCTCGTGTGACCGCCCGGGAGGCCAGCACCAACCAGGAGGGACACGGGTCCAATAAACATGTGGCAGCGCTAAGCCTACCCAGAATCCTGTCCATGTCCTTGGGAGTCACAAGGTCAAACTCCTCCCAGATAACACTCTCAAGACCCACCTCCGTCACCCCATCTGAATCTACCCAGTCGGAGTTCAAGCCTTCCTGAATCTGAGCGATTTTGTCATGCAGGTATTGCACAAAATCCTGCAAGGGGTCTTCCCGTGCTCCCAGATGAAATAGGGAGTGGGTTACCCTAAACAGGGTGGATGGGCGGTTCTCTGCAGATGCAACAAGAGTGGAAAAATAATTAGATTTTGCCGCTCTTATCGCCACTAGGTAGGTCTTAATGTGAGACCTCACCAGTGTTCGGTCAGATTCGGAGCAGCTGGCCCTCCAATCACCCTCCAGGCATCTTTTCTGGTGCTTCATCTCCCTCAGCTCCTCAGAAAACCAGGGAGCCAATTGAGATCGGTGCCGGGTCAGAGGCCGCAAAGGCACAACGCGGTCCAAAGCTCTAGCAGCCGCCCTATCCCAGGTGGCCACCAGTTCTTCAGTAAAGTCATGAGCCGGAGCCTCAGGAAATGGCCCATGCTCTGTCAGGAACCTATCCGGATCCATCAGGTGCCTGGGACGGAACCACCTGGTTGGTTCCGTCTCCCTGCAGCAGAGGGTAGCATCTCGAAAATCTAGTCGAAGGAGTGAATGATCTGACCATGACAAGGGCTTGATAACTATACCCCCTGTTTCTAGATCATTCAACCATTGACCAGAGACAAAAATCAGGTCCAGAGTGTGTCCCCCCATATGAATAGGGCCTTGAACTAACTGGGTCAGGTCCATGGCCATCATGGAAGCCATGAACTCCCGGGCTGCCTCTGACAATTCATCAATAGATGGCAGGTTGAAATCCCCCATGACCATAAGTCTGGGGGTATCCACCGCCACCCCGGCTATTATGTTGAGCAGCTCGGGCAGGGCCGTCGCTACGTGACAGGGAGCCAGGTATGCAATCAGCAAGCCCATCTGCACCCCACAACCCCATTTCACAAGGAGGGACTCACATCTGGCCATCTGAGGTACAGTGGCCTTCCTCAGACAAAGACTTTCCTTTATAATGGCCGCCACCACCCCCGCCCCTACCCTGACCCCTCAGCTGATGGAATGCGCAGAAGCCTGGTGGGCACATTTCAATGAGGGGAACCCCCCCTCCCAGTCCAACCAGGTCTCCATAATACCTGCCAGGTCAACTCACCCCTCTTGCACAAGGTCGTAAATGAGGGGGGCTTTATTTATCATGGACCTGGTGTTTCACAACATCAGCCAGAGGCCCAGGCCCTGAGGATCTGTGCAACCCCCAGAACGAGAGCTGCATTGGGGACCGGAGTGCATAATCGCTTGCAAACAGTGAGTGTGCATTCCCGAAACATAATATGGCCCCCTGCTACCGCCATATCTGCCCTTCCCACCCACAGTACTGATTAAACAGCCCTCATTAGTATGGAGTCTAGCCCCCATCCTGGCATCCAATCCCGCACCTCCAATGCCGCAGCCCTCCGCCGGGACTGGCCTCGACCCTGGTGGGTTGACCCCAAACCCACCCTGGTCCCCAATCCCCCTAAAAGCCGAATTAAAAAAGAATACAAAGAACTTTAAAAAACCCCAGCACCCTCATGCCACCTCTCGGGATCCCAGGATCCGTCATAAAGGTACTTTTTGGATAGGTCGCCAGGCCACTTCCAGGAATGGGGAGCCTTCCTCAAAGCGCATAAGTCTGCCCTTGTATAGATCTGAATTGCCATCATCTGTCCTGGGTACGGACGCGGCAGAGATGAGTGGAAACAGGTGGAACAGGCCAAAACTACCCCAACCAATGGGAGCCCCATTCTCGGGTGACCTCTCATGACATCCGGGGGGGGGGGGACAAAGATGGAGAAACATTGTCGCCCTCTCATGGCAGCGAAGTCCCGTTGTTCGTTGGGTGGTTCCATGGACGAGACACTCGGCCATTGCTGGTCTCTCACCCCAGCATGGCTGACTCCATCACCCTCTCACGGTGGCAGAGAGTCCTCACTCTGGCAGATGGCCAACCATGGTGAAAGGGAAATAAACCGTGGTCTCTTGGTCAGCCTGGATCATCTGAGTCCAAGCAACCAATCCTCCAGCGAAAACCCAGATGTTAATGGCTGATTCGACCTCCATGCGCCCCCGATGGAGTGTGATGGTCTTGGGCGCAGAACAGTCAGGCCAATACAGCTGGCATAGGGAAGTCCACAGCCACCAGCAGGGGGGAGGAGGGTGTAAAGGGTTAGATCAGTGGTTCTCAACCTGTGGGTCAGGACCCTTTTGGGAGTCGAACGACCCTTTCACAGGGGTCACCTAAGACCATCCGAAAACACATATTTTCAATGGTTTTAGGAATAATTTAGGAGCCTGGTTTAGCTCAGCAGACTAAAAAGCATAGTGATTAAAACCAGCTGTCTGCAATTACTGTAAGTTTGAATCTCACCAGGCTCAAGGTTGACTCAGCCTTCCATCCTTTCTAAGGTAGGTTAAATGAGGACACAGTTTATGAGGGCAATAAGCTGACTTTGTATAAATATACAAAAGTATGAAGGCTATTGCTTAACACATTGTAAGTCGCCCTGAGTCTCCGGAGAAGGGCGGCATATAAGTCAAATTTTTTAAAAAAATTATGGTTGGGGGTCACCACAACATGAAGAACTGTATTAAAGGGTTGCGGCATTAGGAAGGTTGAGACCCACTGGGTTAGATGATCAAGCCGGGTATCCTCCTCCAGCCTCTCCAACCTCCGACTCCTCCAGTCTCTCCTCGGCTCCTCAGCCCCTCGGGGCCTCCCCCACTCCGCTGCTCCGCTGCTTCAATCTCCTCCTCCGATCTCCCCACCGCTCTGCTGCTCTGAGCCCCAATTTCCTCTCCACTGACTCTCCATTGCCTCCAATCCAATGCCTCCAGTCCGACCGCCACTCCGGTCATCAGTCTCCGGTCCCCTCCGATCTCCTCCAAGCTCCTCGCAGCTTTGCGGCTCTGCAGCCTCACAGCCGAGCACCAAGGATTTGGCCAAATGCCAAATGCCGACACCGAGTGCCGAGTGTCAAGCGTCCCATCGCCTCCTGCCGGAGCAGCAGCCAACATTTCCAGTTGTCCAGAGCTCAGCACCTGACCCCATGAGGACCCATGAGGACCCCCAAGACCACCAGTAATCCTCTTCCAGCCATGTGGGGGTTAAAGTAGAAAAAAACCCCAGTGTTCCCTCCTCACCCCCAAAGGCTGCCAGCCCCAAACAGAGGCTTAGCAAGTTGCGGCGGCCATCTTAAAGCCTATTAACTCTTGTTGAACAGGTTGTTGAACAATTTTCCTAATTGAATTTTAAAATGTTCTAGCTGTTATCCAAGCTATAATTTAATCCTTTTTACTTTCACCACCATATACCATTAAAGGTATTTCAATTGTTATAGTTTATACTTATTCATATTTCAAAAAATAAATAAATAAAAACTTATCATTGTCTAGATTTCAAAAATACAAAGACAAATATTCCAATTATTATTCATTTCATTTTTGCAATCATGATTTCCCATTTATTTCTTACTACTATTCATATTTCAATTCTAAATATGTATAACATTTTTCTGTCATTTCTTTTTCTCCCTTCCCATTTTTATTTTTGCCTTTTTCTTTCTCCTTTTTTTCTTTTGTGTTTAAAATCTTGAACTCTCCTCTTTTGCCCTAAATTTCCCATTGTTACCTTTTTTGGTGAGGAAAAAGAAGAAAAAGTAATCTCCCTCTGCCTCTGCCTAATTTTGCCTCGTTCCATCAAACAGCAAACAGCCTGCTTTACTTTCATTTTCGTTTTCAGCATAGCTTGATTAGCTATGCTAAGGGGGAAAAAAATCTGCTCCAGCAATTTTCTTCCTTGAAGCAAGCAGCAGAGGCCTGCGCAAAACAGCTGAGAGCAAATCAGCTGAGAGTTGGGAGGCCGATCTAATCAAATTGTGCTAATTAGTCTATGCTGAAGCTGAAAGGAACTGTTTTTTCTTGCTGTTTGCTTGCAAGGAGGTAACTGCTGCGAGGCACAGGCCAAAGGGTGGGGGCCAGTGGCTGGGCAGGGCTACATTTGGTGTATAAGATGCACCTAAATTTTTACCCTTTTTTAGGGGGGGGGAAAGGTGCGTCTTATACTCCAAAAAATACAGTAAGTACAGATTACACAGGTGTATATAAAATATATATTCTATATCTATTTGGGTAAGAAAGGTTATGTAAAAGATAAGCTCACTCATTACTTAGCCTGAGTGGCGTAGGAGGCTAATGCCTCCTACAAGGCAGCATTTAACATCCAGCTGCCTGCAATTACTGTAAGTTCAAATCTCACCAGGCTCAAGGTTGACTCAGACTTCCATCCTTTCTAAGGTGGGTAAAATGAGGATCCGGTTTGTGGGGGCAATAAGCTGACTTTGTATAAATATATAAAAGTATGAAGGCTATTGCTTAACGCATTGTAAGCCGCCCTGAGTCTCCGGAGAAGGACGGCATATAAATAAGAATAATAATTTTTAAAAAAACCGACAGTTTTCTCTCTACAACTGTGCTGTTGACCACGTGATGCAACCAAACAGCTCCTAAAATCATCAAAATAATAAATACTCTAAAAAAATGTTTTGCATTTTGAATTTGCATTTAGATACTTTCACAAACTTATTACTGCAGGGAGATACGTTTTCATATTAATGCAACTTAAAAAAATAATATGCAGTGGCCAGAAAACAATAAATAGTTCTTTAAGGCAATGGATTTTTGTGGCAGGCAGCCACAAAATAAGACATCCCCTGAAAATAAGACCTAATGGGTCTTTTGGTCCAATACATACATACATACATACATACATACATTTCTTTCTCTTTAGTCAGGTTCTTCCTACGTAAACCAAGATCTTTTGCAGCCCTAGTTCAGTGAAATCATAATCACTAATTTCTAGGCTTTTTTTTTTTTTTTCTGGCAGCCAGCAAACACTCTGCTGCCCATTGGTAGACTAAGGAGACTAAGATAGATCTATTTCGGACTTATAAGTCCTCATCAGTTAGCCACACCCTCATCCCATGTATCCTCCCTGTATTTGTTTTCTTTCCTTTTCGTAGGCTTTATGTGTATTTATCTTTAGCCAGGTTCTTCCTATGTAAACCAAGATCTTTATCCAGCCCTAGTTCAGTGAAATCACAATCCACTAGTTTCTAGGCTTTTTTTTTCCTGGCAACCAGCAAACACTCTGCTGCCCATTGGTAGATTGGGTGAACTAGGGCTGCATAAAGATCTTGGTTTACGTAGAAAGAACCTGGCTAAAGAGAGATACACAAAGCCTATGAAAAGGGAAGAAAACATATATCTATATCTATATCTATATCTATATCTATCCCTACCTACCTACCTACCTACCTATCTATCTATCTATCTATCCACCCAGTCTTATTTACAGAAAAACAGTAAATGTTCCAAGACAATGAACAGCGAAGCATTCATCCACATACTTCCCCAGTTAATTTGAGGTGGTGAATATTCAAGAATATTACACATATCTTGTTGATGACTCTTGAAGTAAAAATACATTTACTCACCAGTACTGACACTTCTACTATGTCTGGCAGTTGAAAATATTTAGGATCTACAGTGGGCCAAGGCTGTTGCAGTATATCCATGTCCCAGTGATGATGTGTACAGAGTTTGCCTGGAACATGTGATAGTCCTGAGGTACAATATCAATAGATTATTTATATTTAGGAAAACATTTTAATAGTTTGTTTTCTTAAGTTTTACAGATGCCAGAGTGAAAATGCTAATAGCTTGTTTTACACTAATGGACCAAAAACTGAACATTCAAAGAATACAAGATTACATCTAAAGAGTGGGAGGTAAGTGTGTGTGTGTGTGTGTGTGTGTGTGTATAATCATTTATTACAAAATAACGTATTTTGCTGAAAAGAAGGTTGATGACTCTGTGTTTTAAAAACAAAGAAGGATTATAAAACATAACGACTAGATTTAATCCTAGAAGATAAGAAAATATGCATTCCTAAATTTACTTTCTCAGAAATATAGAATTAAATTAGATGATATAAAAAAAGACAAACTTCAGTCCCAACACCTTATTTGGGGCTCTCAAGAAAGAGTGGGACCAAAAATGTGGACCTTTTTTGCTTTTTTTAAAAAAAGGTTTTGGAATATTTAACAGGTAAAATGATTGTTTTAAGCCTTGCAGATTGTCTTAAGCCTTCCACAGCACTTAAAGAACAAAAATCAACTAGAACAATAGAGGAAATTTTCCTTGTCCCCTTAATCTTCTGCAAGGCTTAAAGCATTAATTTTACTACTTCACCTCAACCATAACAATGTTTCTAAAATTTCAATCCACCCTTACAGCACCATTAGCAGTACTACTTGTAGCCCCAGGCTAGCAAAAACAGAAGGTGGGGAACCAAGGTTGAGAATATACAGGAAGGAGCCAGTAGTGGGGAAGAAATTGCAATGCAAAAACATCTGGAATGTCAGAGGGTGTCCTTGTACATAAAGAACTATATAAAATAAATATTTTGCCAACAATACTAAGCAGGTGGTACTCTCAAATAAGGTCTGTAACCTGGATAAAGTTAACAACTCAGCATCTGTCCTATTGAAATCAACTCCCTGTGACAGGTTCATTCCAAAGTTGAGAATAGATAATGCAAATATTTTAGATAGCTGTCCTTCAACAGAAAAATAATATCACTTGCATACAGCCAATCCTTTCCTCCTCAAAGCAACAATCAATGCCCCATTATGTGCAACAGCTCCTAAAACATTGTCATTTACTGCAAAAAGTTGTTTTCATAATAGAAATGTTAAATCATGCAACCATGTGAGGATTGACCGGTTGGTGTCGCAGTGGGATGGTTATGGGATAGTGGACCTCCATGAGCACCATGAAACCCAGCTGACACCTGCTTGCCAGGAGAGTCTACAGGGCCAAAGCCACCCTGGAGGGGTGGTGAAGAAAGGAAGGTTGTTTTGTAGATTGTGAGGAATCAGCAATTTCCTTGTTTGATCCCAAGAAAACCTTCCTGATCAGCAGCAGAGACGATGGCCATTTTGGCTAAACCTTGTGACAACCGTGACAAGAAGAATTTGTGCTGGAGCAATTTGTGGGCAGTGGATTGAAACTGGGTGAGACAATTTTCAACTTCTATACTAGAGATTTAAACTCAAATAAAAGAATTATTTAAAAAAAAGATTCTGCTAAATGTTAAGAAAGCAGCAATTTATTACATGGAGAAAGATTACAGACCTAAAAGTGCAACAAACTGGCAAGGGAAGACTGAAGCTTTAAAATAGAAAAGGACTGGATTGACTGTTAGTAGCGGGAAAAGTGATCTAATTTGCGGATAATATTGCTTGATTATTGGAAGAATTTGTTCAAAGAAAAAAGAACTTTGCCTTTTATTTTTTATTTTATTTTTTAAAAAAATATTTTATTAAACATTTTTTTAAATAAAAAAGAAAGAAAACAATACAAACAAACATACAAACAACAACACAAACAAATAAACAATGATTCATCTTCTTTTCAACTTGTCACTACGGTAAGCTATATTCAATGTTATACTTTTTTTCCCTTATTTTAATATTTCTCTTAAACCTATATTCCTAATACCTTGTCTCTATGTGATCTCTTCATCTACATGTTTGATTTACTATTAACCTAAATTGGTACTTAATTTCCTATCCGTAATTTCTATCTTCTCATTTATTTCCATCTCTTTCCCCCCCCTTTTTATCCTCCAACCAATTATAACACTTTTCCCATACTAAATAATAATCAGTTTCATCCTTTTCCTGTGTCTCCTTTGTAAGCTTGTCCATTTCTGCACATTCCATAATTTTACTAATCACTTTGTCTTCCCTTGGTATCTCATTATTTTTCCAATTTTGGGCAAAGACTATTCATGCGGCTGTCAATATGTGGATGATTAAATATTTTATTTCCTTTTCATATTGTCCGGTAATTATTTTGGCTTCATTTCTGGCCTCATTTCTATTTTTTGCTTTATAATTTCTTCTATAAGTATTCTAATTGTTTGACAAAACTGCTTTGCTTTCTGACAGGACCACCACATGTGGTAATAGGTTCCTTTTTGGTGTTTGCATTTCCAGCACAATGGGGAGGTGTTCGGGAACATCTTCGCTAGTCTGGCAGGCGGAAGGTGCCACCTATAGAACATTTTGTACATGTTTTCTTTATAGGGTACAGACATTGTTAGTTTATAATTTGTATTCCCATAGTTTTACCCATTTTTCTAATTCAATGTTATATCTGAACATTTTTCACCCGAATGATCATGTTTTCTTTGACCATTTCTTCTTCTAATTTATATCTTAATAGGTAGTTATAATTTTTTTTATCAATTTGTCATCTGTTCCCTGTAAAAATTTATCTAATTCATATGGTCTTTTTTGAAATCCAAATTGTGCCGAATCCGTTCTATATCTAGATTTTATTTGCATGTATGGCCACCAATCAATGTCTGTACCCAGTTCTTTCAGCTCTTGTTTTGATCTTAATTCGCCTTGGTTGTTCAGCAGGTCTTTGTAGGTTTTCATTTTGGCAGTATCCAAAGCATTAGGGTATACATAGTAGATAGCCATTCTGGAATTTTATCATAATGTCATCTTTTTATCCCCTGCCATGTCTGGAACAATGCATCCCTGATGACATGTTTTTGGAAGTATCCATGTTACTTATTTTTTCCCTCCCACAGAAAGGTATGCCATCCTCTTTGTAGATCAAATTCTTCTAATGTCAATATTCTTTTGTTTTTAAGTTCTATCCAGTCCTTAATCCAAATCAGTGAAGATGCTTTATAATATGTTTCCCAGTCTGGTAGTGCTAGTCCTCTTCTTTCCTTTGTATCTTGTAGGTGTTTTATTTTGATCCTTGCTCTCTTCCCCTGCCAGATGTAGTTTGCGATCAATTTGTTGAAATCTTTGAAAAAGTTCTTCCCCGGTTTTATTGGAATCACTTTTTTTAAAAAAAATTTGATTTATATGCTGTCCTTCTCCGGAGACTCAGGGCGGCTTACAATGCGTTAAGCAATAGCCTTCATACTTTTGCATATTTATACAAAGTCAGCTTATTGCCCCCACAAACTGGGTCCTCATTTAATCTACCTTAGAAAGGATGGAAGTCTGAGTTAACCTTGAGCCTGGTGAGATTCGAACTTACAGTAATTGCAGGCAGCTGGTGTTGATCACTATGCTTTTAGTCTGCTGAGCTAAACCAGGCTCCTAAACCTTGAAATAGGTATAGCATTCTGGGTAACACGTTTATTTTAATTGATGCTATCTTTCCAAGAAATGACCATTGTAATTTACTCCAAGTTTCTAAATCTTTTTTTATCTGACGTTAGTTTATTATAGTTATCTTCTCTAATTGATGATCCTTTGTTAGTAAACCATATTCCTAGTATTTAATCTTTTTTGTCATCTGTATCCCCATTTTATCTTCTAATTCCTTCTCTTGCTGTTTTGTAAGATTTTTCGTTAATGCCTTTGTTTTTTGCTTGTTAATTTTAAGTCCAGCTATCCTCCTGTATTCTTCTATCCTTGTTAGTAGTTTAGGTCCTGTTAGAGTTGGATACTCTATAATAAAAACGATATCGTTGGCGAAAGCTTGAAGTTTATACTCCTCTTTCTTGACTTTCAATCCTTTTATTTCTTTGTCCTTTCTAATTTCATTTAATAATGTCTCTAAAGATAATATGAACAACAGAGGACATCCCTGTCTCACTCCTTTTGATATTGTGAATTGTTCCATCATATCTCCATTTATTGTTATTTTTGCAGTTTGGGAAGAGTAAATTTTCTTTATCATGTTTACAAATTTGTCACCGAATTTCATATTTTCCAATTGTAGTATGAGAAATTTCCAATTTAGATTGTCAAAGGCCTCCTGCGCGTCCAAGAAAATTAATGCCATTTGTTTATCTGATTTTTTTTCATAGTATTCCAGTACGTCAATTATTAATCTCATATTGTTTTTTATTTGTCTTTTTGGGAGGAAGCTGTTCTGATCGGGGTGGATGTATTCATTTATTTTTTTTAGTCTTTCTACAATAATCAGTGTAAATAACTTGTAATCTACATTTAATAATGATGTTGGTCTATAATTTTTGATTTGTGTTTGATCTGTCTCCTCTTTTGGAATGAGTGTAATAATAGTTTGGTCCAGGATTTGGGAATTATGGCTTTCAGGAGTGCATCGTTAAAGGTTTCAAGTAAAATTTTGTCTATTGAGCAATGACATGACTTTTAGTATTCTGCCGGAATGTCATCTGGTCCTGGAGTTTTATTATTTTTCTGCTTTTTCCTTGGCTCTATTAGTTTTATCATATTAATTGGCCTGTTCAGTAGTTCCCTATGTGATTCTCCTAATCCTTTTATGTCTGATTTATTTAAATATTGTTTGATATCTTCTTCCAATATCTCCTCTTGCTTATATAATTTTTGAAAAAAGGTTTTTGCTATATTTTTTTTTCTCCTCACTTCTATAATGTATCTCTTCTATGTCATCTTGTACTTGGTGTATTGTTCTTTTCTCTTTTTCTTTTTTCAATTTATAGGCCAACCAACGTCCTGTTTTATTTGCATGTTCAAAGTGATTTTGTTCTGCTGATTTAATTTTTCTTGCTATTTCTGTTTGTGTAATCAAATTAATTTTGTGCTTTATCAAATTTATTTTTCCTTTGATTATTTTATTTTGGGGTTCCTTCTGTAACTCAAATTCATATTTTTTAAGCTCTTTTAACAGTTTATCTCGTATTTGTTGTTTATCTTTATTTTTCTTTACCATGTATGCAATTGTCAGGCCTCTTATATACGCTTTCGCTGTGTTCCATAAATTTTGAAGTGAGGTTTGCTCTTTTGTGTTTATCTTGAAAAATATGTTCATTTCTTTTTCCATCATCTGTATGTATTTTTTATCCTTTAATATTTCCTTGTCCATCATCCATCTTTTCCTTCTCCGTTGTCCTTTCCATATTACTTTTACCGGATTATGGTCTGCCCAAATATTTGTCATTATATCTACCTCATCTAACTCTTTTCTGAGTTTTGTCATCATCCAAACCATGTCTATTCTAGACCACAATTGATGTGGACTAGAATAGAATGTATATTTTTTTTCTCTTTATTCACCTCCTTCCATACATCTTGAAGGCATAGTTCCTGTGTCTTTTTCTTGGTTTTGTTTTTCTTATTACTCTGATAATCTTTTTTCATGTCTGTGATTGCATTGAAGTCATCTATAATATAAATATTCTCATATTCCAAATCCTTTACTATGTCATGTATATTTTTAAAGAATTCATTTTGATTTCCATTTGGTGCATAGATTGAAATCAGTCATATTGTTTTTTGTTCTGTTTGTATCTCAATCATTAAGACCCTTCCATTTTCATCTGTGTATATTTGTTTTGTTTTCAGATATTTTTTTTATTAAAAAGTTTTATAAGAATATATTTTCTCCCCCCCATTTTCCTATTAAACATAATACATTACAATTACAATCATTTGTTTCTTCATTTTCTTACATAGTAACATTTCACATTTCCCCCCCTTCCCCAACCCATCCAACTCCCACTCCCCCCTCCCCCCCACCCTAGACCTCCCAGAGCAGAAACAGGGTATTGCAATAACAAACATATGCTAAAATATACTAACATATTATGAAAATCAAAATTTCCCATGCACTCTTTAACTCCCCCTTTTTAAATTCATCAACCTCCCTTTTACAAATTTTAAGTCAATTAAATTAAATTCTTTTTTCCCAAATATAAAAATCAATTCATTAACTTAAAAATATTACATTAAAAAGAAAAATCCTTTTTACTTAATAAAATTAAACCTTTTAAAGACCTTAAACTTTTTATCTCATATAGCTTTTAAAATCATCAATAAGACTTCTTGAGTCATTTCTACAAATATAAATTTCCCACAATCACAAACACTATTCATTTTCAACATTTCTATAATAAGACTTAAATTATTATCCATCCTTTTTACTTATTAAAATTAAACATTTTAAAGATCTTAAACTTTTTATCTCATATACCTTTTAAAATCATCAGTAAAACTTCTTAAATTAGCGCATTGTAAGCCGCCCTGAGTCTCCGGAAAAGGGCGGCATATAAATCAAATTTAAAAAAAAAATAAATAATAATTTCTACAAATATAAATTTAAAACTTTCCGGAGAGTATCCTTCAAGTTTTTATTTAATCATTATAGACCTTCATAACATTTAAAAAGTTATCATTTTTGTATGTAAAATATCCTTGCTTTAAAATAACCTTTAAAAACTGCCAGTTTAATTAAACTTTTTCTTCTTTTTCTTGTATTTTTTCCAGTCTTTCTTTTTCCATAATTCTTTCAACATTCCTCCTGCCCTTCCTTTTATTTTTAAAAATTTCTTAACCTTGATTTGAGGTTGATGCATCATGAAAACTCGTTTTCTTTTTGTAGTCTTTTTGTTTGGCTTGGGTTTAAAACCCCCATTTCGTTCTTTCTTGCTTGTATGATCCAACAGTTTACTCCTTTGTTTGTAAAACCACAAATTATTGCCAACTAGATTATCCGCTTGTAGCAATAGATCCAGTTCTAACTCTTCTGTAGGCTGAGTGGAAATGTCTGCCAAAGCCTCTGTTTCCATTGTTCCTTCCTGCAGTTCAGTCCCAACAACCTGCTGTTCTCTCTCCAAACTCTTCTGTTTAATTTCATCTTGTTTTTCCTCCAACAAATCACTATAATTCCTCCAATTATTTTTTTGAGAAGTTCTTTCAATTAAAGCCGAAATGTTAGTAGTAAGAGAATCTAAAAGTTATTGAAAGATTTTTGTAATTACACCTCGGGAATTTGCTGATTCACCAGGCAATAATCCAGCAGGTCTAATATCAGCCATATTTCAACTTGTACTTATTCAGCTGTCAGGCAAAATTCATATATAAACCACACAATCTAGGCATCTAACTTGTTTAAAGTCAATACCCAATTCTTTTCCATTCCTCTTCCACTTTACAGTGTAATCCGGTAGCTTTGTCTCTGTTGCGAATGTTAACAAGTGCTAACAATCACTTTCACTAGTAGATTTCCTCCACGCCCTCAGGCACCATTTTTCCCTGTTTCAAACGGAGTTAAAGTTTTCTCTGCCTTCATTTCTGTTCTCCTGATCTGCTCAGCCAGCACCTGAGATTCTTGTTACAAATAATTCTTAAAGTTATATTACCCATAAACGGTTTGAAATTGAGTTGCTGGGGTGGTCGTGGCTTCTTGCTCTGCTTCAGCAGAGTCGTTCCGGGTCTGGACCTGCTTGGCTGGTTTCTGGGGAGTTCCCACACTTCACACCCCAGAGTTTTCTCTGGGGAGCCTTGGGGAACTCTACCCCCACCAGCCTGCTCTTCACTCTCCCCTTTTCCTGGGGAGAGACTTTCAAGCCTCCCGACAGCGTTAGCCGGCTGTTCGGGGGCTTTTACAAAACCACGGAGTGGACGCTCATGTCGGAGCGTCCTCGAAGCTTCGCAGCGCCACCGGAAGTCCGTTTTCAGATATTTTTTGATATAACTGCGACTCCTCTCTTTTTTTGTTCTGCTAATGACATATATAAATTTCCTAGTCTTGGATTCTCTAGCATCTTTTGGTGTTGTTTTTTGATATGGACTTCCTGTAAATTTATAATGTCAATCTCCAATTTTTGTAATTTTCTAAACGTCTGGGTTCTCTTGGCTGGTGCGTTTAGTCCGTTTATCTTAATTGAAATCATTTTTATTTCCTTTCCATTTTTGTTCTTATCTATTCATTGTCCTTAATCTTCTTGTGTTTCTTGTTACTATTTGTCTTTTTTCCCTCGCTCCCTCTCTCTCCATTCTTTCTCTTTCCAATCTTCCCTTTTCCTCTTGTTCTCCTTCTGCTTCTTTTGTGTTCTTTTTGGCTTTTATTCTCTGGTTCCTCTCTACTTTCTTGGTCTTCCTCCAAGATGAAATGGTGTTCTAAAAACTCCTGGGCTTTTTCCAAGTTATCTATCCCAAATTTCTTCTCTTGCCAAGAGATTAGAATGCCCTCTGGTATCAGCCAATGAAACATTACTTTATATTTGTTTAACTGTGATGTGAGAAAATTGTAGTTTTTCCTCTGGTCCCTTACTCGTCTTGGAATTTGTTTGAGTGTTATTATCTCTTTCCCTTGTTAAGAAATTGCTTCGTCTCTCATCTTTTTGTAAATTTCTTCCCTTACTGTTTTTTTGGTGAATCTGACGTGGGCTTCCTTTGGCAATTTGTGCCTGTGTGCATAATTTGTATGCACTCTATAGACCTCGTCAATGTCCCTCCACATATCCTCCTTGTCTCTCTGTGTTGTTTCTGCCAGGATCTTTGCCATTATCTCTCCTAGGTCTTCATCTTTACTTTCCATTATGTTCTGGAACCTAAGATAAAAAGATGCCTTCTCCATTTCCAGATATGTGATCGATTCTTCCAGTTCTCTGTTAGTTGACATCTGATTTTGTTTCACCGTCTCTATCTTCTTGTCTGTTTGTTCCATTCTTGCTTCTACCTTTTGAATCCTTTGCTCATTCTTGGCAATATTCTGTTGGATTTTTTTCTATTTTGTCATCCATTTTCTTTATACTGTCTTTTATTTCTCCCACATCAGATTTCAGTTCCTTGTGGTTTCTTTTTGTTTCCTCGTGGTTATTCGCAATGGATTCTTTTTTATTATTATTATTAAAAAGTTTTACAAATTACAAAGAAAAAAATTCCCCCCTCCCCCCTCCCTATCCCTCCTCCCTCCCTCCCCCTCTTCCCCCCCAACCCCCCCTTCCCAACCCTCCCCCTTCCCCCCCTGACTTCCCAGGATTGGCTCAGGGTATTACAAGTACAAACATAAAACTAAAATTAGCTAACAATATAATAAAACATTATTAACCTTGATCTTTAACTCCTAATAATAAAACAACACTATTCTACTTAATATAACAATTTCTACAAAATATTTCATTCATAAGCTAATTGAAATTTCTTATTACAATATTTGTTCTGAATATAATCTATCCATCTTTTCCACTCCTTTACATATCTTTCATTTGAATAGTCTTTAAGATATGCGGAAATCTTTGCCATTTCTGCCAAATGCACTACTTTTAATGTCCATTCTTGAATTGTAGGTACATCTTGTTTCTTCCAGTATTGTGTCACCAGTAGTCTTGCCGCTGTTATTAAATTTAAAACCAACTTTATTTCTATTCCAGTACAATCTGTTATAATACCTAACAAGAAAAACTGTGGCGTGAATTTAATCTTTTTCTTTAATATATTTTGAATTATCCACCAAATTTTTATCCAGAATGCCTTAATTTTATTACAGGTCCACCATATATGATAATAAGTGGCATCCTGACTTCCACATCTCCAACATTTGGGCTGAATATTCGGATACATACAAGCTAATTTTTTGGGATCTAAATGCCATCTATAAAACATTTTATAAAAATTTCCTCTCAAATTTTGAGCCTGTGTAAATTTTACATTTCTAACCCATATAGTTTCCCATGTATCCAGCATTATTGTTTCCCCTATATTTTGTGCCCACTTTATCATACAATCCTTAACTAATTCTGTCTCAGAATCTATTTCCAACAATACATTATATAACCTTTTTATATGCATTTGGCTCTGATCTCTTATCTGCTTAATCAAATTCTCTTCATGCTGCAAAATACCCTTCTTTTGGTCCTCTTTCCATCTGGCCTGTAGCTGGCCATATTGAAACCAGGTTTTAACTATTCCTTGTTCTTTTAATTGTTGAATAGTTTTTAATTGATACCCATATCCTTCCTTATCCAAAAGTTGCTGATAAGAAATCCCATCTTGCTTTTTTTCTATATTTATATTTTCAATTGTATGTCTAGGTATCGCCCAAATCGGGATTTTATCATTTAGTTTATAACTATACTTTTTCCATACACGTAACAAAGAACTTCTCAATATATGGCTTTTAAACGTATTATCTACCTTTTTGTCATACAATAAATATGCATGCCAGCCAAAAACCAGACCATACCCTTCCACATTCAATATCCTGTCCTCTGTTAAATTAATCCAATCACTGACTAGTGATAGTACAGCTGCCTCATAGTATAGCCCTAAATTGGGCATTTTAAGTCCTCCTCTTTCCCGAGAGTCCTGCATTATTCTTTGTTTAACTCGAGGTTTTTTCCCTGCCCAGATAAAAGTATTTATACCTTTTTGCCATTCTTTGATTAATTTATCGGTTTTAAGTATTGATATTGTTTGAAAGAGAAACAAAAACCTCGGTAAAAGATTCATTTTTATGGCAGCTATCCTTCCTAGCAGTGACAACTGTAACTTTCGCCAATTCTGAATATCCAATTGCATCTTTTGCCACAATAATTCATAATTGTGATGGTATAATTTTGAATTACTTGTCAGGATATTTATACCTAAATACTTGACCTTTCTAACTATTTCAAATCCTGTTTGACTTTCCATTTCTTGTTTTTGTGTAACAGTCATATTTTTAGCTATTATCTTTGTTTTGGCTGCATTTATTTTAAAGCCAGATATTAATCCATACTCTTTAATTATATCCATTAATATTTTAACAGATTGTGATGGTTGAGTTAAGGTAACAACCAGGTCATCTGCAAATGCACGTAATTTATATTCTTGTTGCCTAATCTGTATTCCCTTTATTGCTTCTGAGTCTCGTATATTATTCAGCAATATTTCCAGTGACAAAATAAATAACAATGGAGACAAAGGACATCCTTGCCAAGTACCTTTTTCTATTGAGAAATTTTCCGTTATGCCTCCATTAACTATTATTTGATCTGTTTGTTTCTGGTATATTGCCTTTATTGATTGTATAAATGTATCTCCAAACTGCATTCTCTCAATTAATTTTAATAAAAACTGCCAATTGAGCCGATCAAACGCTTTTTCGGCATCTAAAAATATTATACCCGCAGGGACCTGGTTGTTCCTTTCCAAATATTCCAAAACATTAACAATATGTCTTACATTAGTTTTCATTTGTCTGCCACTTATAAAACCTGTTTGATCATAATGTATCATTTGCTGCATTACCTTCATTAATCTATTTGCCAATACTTTAGCAAAAATCTTATAATCCATATTTAACAATGAAATAGGCCTATAATTTTTTGGTTCTGTATGATCCTGACCTTCCTTTGGTATTAAAGATATAACGGCTGCTTTCCATGAGGGAGGAACCTTTCCTCCCTGTTGTATTGTATTAAATAATTCTTTCATTGGTTCAGCCATCTCTTCACACAAATGTTTGTAATAAGCCGCCGTCAGGCCATCTGTTCCCGGGGCCTTCCCCAACTTTAAATCTTTAATTGCAGACATAATTTCCTCTAATGTAATTAATTGAGTTAACATATCCCTTTGATCTTGTGAAACTGGCTTAACATTCTGCTTCTTAAGGAATCCATCTATATCTATATCCTGAATCCTGTCTACCTTATATAATTCTGAATAATATTCTATAAATGATTTTTTAATTAATTCTTGCTGAAAGACTTCTCTTCCTTTATATTTAACTTTTTCAATTGTTCTTTGATTTTGTCTCTTCCTAAGCATATAAGCCATCCATCTTCCAGGTTTATTAGCATTACTAAATGTATTGTATTTAGCATACTGTAAATTAGTTGCAGTTTGATCTGCTATCAACATTTTAAATTGTTCTTTCAACAATTCGCAATGGATTCTTGTGTCTTGTTCATTGCTTTCTGAATCATTGCCAAAACCGATTGAATGTTTTGTATATTGGAAGTGGAGCCTGCCTTTTCTTTATCTGCTCCCAGCATGGTTTCTATCGACCTTTGTTGTGCTGGGGATGTTGTAAGAGATGTCTGATTCGAAGATATTTTCTTATTCATTTTGGTTATGGTTGTTGTGCCTGTGGTTGTCATTTTTACTCTTTGTTGCAGATTTTCCCAAAATTTCATACAATAGCTTACATTTGATATCTTTAAGTCTGTTGCCTATAATAGTATTTAACTTTGGTCTATATCCTACAAGTCCTTAGATGACAATCTATATTTATAATATTATAAATTTCTCTGTATAAATATTCTTATCACTCTAGTAAATACGTAGCCACTCTATAAGGCAATATATATTAATATATATCTCTCTATATACTTATTTAGGGTTTCATAAGTTTTAACTTGTATATACACTTATAGACTTATATAAAGAGAAGGGAAGTAAAAGGAGGGAAGTGAGGGAAAAATTTAAGATTCGAAAAGTTCATTACTTTGTTCTTAATATGGTTAATATATTTAGCGTAGTATATAAAATCAACTATAATGATAAGTAAATAAAACTAGGTATTACTGCAATTAATAACAATATCAATAGTCCAACTTGTCTCAATCGTTATTCTTCTCTCCTACAATCCTTTCACTCTTGCATCATTTTCTGCTCGATCATCTGTACAGTTCTTTTTTCCAACTCTTTTGAAGTATAATTTTTAATGTCTGTCACCAAAAATGTCCAAATATGTAAATGTCCAGATTCAACACTTTTAAGTGAAAAGTTCAAAATTCATTGTTTTCCAAGCCTATTTTATCTGTAGTTCCATTAAGGTCACCGCTTCCCTGATCACCGTTCCAATTCGGCTGCTCGCTCTCACTCACTCTCACTCTCCGATCCTTAATGGCTTCCGTCAATCTCACAGTTCTAGTCCAAAGCACCGTCTTCCAACAAATTTGTTTATTTTATAATCCACACCTCTTTCAAGTCAAGATCCAAATGTATCTGTTAAAGGTTTCTTCCTCGTCTCCGATGCTCTCTCGTCTTTCGTGCAACCACTGCCTAACAAAGTTCCTTCTTCTTCCATCGCTTGTTATCTCTTCTGTTCTCTAAAGGCTTTCTTCAATCTCACAATTCTAGTCCAAATCACCTTCCTCTAGTCGATCTGCTTATTTTGTAATCCACACCACTTTCAAATCAAAGTCAAAATATGTCCGTTGGAGTTTCCTCTTTTCCACCACACTTTCTCCTTTCGCGCAGTCACTACCTGTCAAAGTTCATTCTTCCGCTCCTCTCCCTTTTCGTCACCGCTTTTATCTGGCTGTTGGTCTGTCACTTGCTTCAGAGCCTCGATCTCTCTGCTCTTTTCTTCCACTATATAACTGTACCTCACTTGATATATTTTTCCCGTTTCTTGTAATGTTGCGATCTATTGTTTCAATTTTCGCTTCCTACTCCTTGGGTGTCAGCACTCCGGGACAGCCAAAATGGATGGTTTTTCCCCCACCGGAATTAAGAGGTTTCTCCTGAACTTTCGGGCGATTGCTTCCCCCCCTCCCCAGGCCCTTGAAGACTCCTCTTTTTTCTATTGATCTCTCTGGGATCAATAGTGCCTAAATCGGCTTCCTGGTTAGGAATATTGGAACTTCAAGAACGGAGCCTTGTTCTCTCATTCCAAACATGCTGATGTCACCACCAGAAGTCTGTGGGGTTTTTTTATATTCCCCCACTCCCACCGGAGTTTTGCTGTGTTTAAAGCTGGATTTTAGAGCAGGGGTGCCATCTACTGGTCAAACATGATATTATATTAGTGCTTCGTGAGAATAACCTTGGAAAGTAAAAATTATTTGATATTACTGAAGAATAACAAGAGGAGAAGAAAGAAAATAGTGAAAGATAAACAACAACTCGAAGGCCTTTTTATTTTGGTTTCATATCTACTGGAATTTTGACTGCTTAGAAGTATTAGTGAGCTGTTTGAAGATTTTTCAGGCAAGATGGATTACAATTAACAAGAAATATCCTTGAAACTGAATATCTAACTTTGTCGATTAAAAAGACATTTAGGGAAATTTGGTGGGCCAATCTAGATTATTAAGATAATTTGACAGACCATTCTACGATGTGAAAGAAGAAGGAAGAAAAATTGAATAAGACTTAAAAACTTGGAAAACTTCAATACATTATATTGTACATACTTACCGCAGCAAGAATCACATTCGCAAAAAATTAGAAACAAAAAAATATACCATCAGACGAAACTGTAAGAAGGAAAATTCTAGAATGTGCAGAGATGGATAAAATGACTATGGAGTTGAAAGACAGAGAGGATTCGGACTATTATGAAATATGGCTCAAAAACAGAAATCAGAACAAGAAATGTTTAACTTAATATTGATGAAACTTAAAGTAACTGAACAACATTAAATAAAGAGGTAAATATAAACAAATATAAATGTGTAGATAAGAACAAATGAATATTATAATGTGTGTATGTGTGTGTGTGTGTATATATATATATATGTTGGAGTAATGCGATTATTCTACTATTGAGTAGTAAATAGAAATGATAGAATAGAGAACTACAAAAGTAAAGTACGTAAGTTGATACGAAATGTAAAATTACCATTAATGTTATGTAATATTCAATACGTTACATTTTGACAAGTTTTGTTTTTATATATGTGTGATTATTTTTTGTGTTGTTTTTAAAGACAAACTGTTTAATAAAAATTATTTTATATTAAAAAACTTGGAAACAGCGGGTGCAAATTGGAAAATTTTAAGGACTATAAATTTAGAGGGTTTATGTGTAAATTTTATTAATACTGGTGTTTTTGATGTTTCTGGACAATTGGGATATTGAAATTTTGATGGAATATTGAGCAGTGATTTGTGTAGTATATGAGCACAAAATGTCTCAGCAAGAGAAAACAAGCATAGTCTATAAAGAAATATTATTGGTGTTTCAATGTATTAAGGAAGATATAACAAGGAATCAGGGAGATGATGGAATTAATACAAGATACTATGAGATTAGGAAAACCCCAGCAAATGACAATAAAAAATGAACAAAAGACTCCGAAAATAGAGGAGAAACCAGAAAGAACTGAGGAGAGAATAGAGGAGATAATTCCAAAAATGATACAAGCAGACAAAGAAATGGAAGAGATAGCAATAATCTCAAACACGGAACAAATAGAATATTTTTAAAAAATTCAAAAGAGAAAAGAGAATAAAGAGAAAGATCTCCTAAAAATGATGGGGAAACTGCGGATGGGTGCTCTAGAGATTCAACAGCAAGAGAGAGATGGTGTGGCAGAGGAAATATTTAAATTAAATAAACATGATAAAAGGAGTTACAAGATACCAGAGGAGAAGCAGGAAAGATTCACTAAAAAGTTAATAAGAGTTGATATTTATTCATTTATTATATTTCTATACCGCCTTTCTCCCGTAGGACTCAAGGCGGTGTACAACCAAGAAGAATATAGACATACAAACATCATAAAATTGCTAATTAAAATTATTACTTAGTTTGGTCAATTAAATAAAACCCAGAGATAGATAACATTTAAAAAGATCATTCACATGTTCATATGTTTAGCCCCGCCTTTTGGAACAACAGGGTCTTGAGGGCACAGCGGAAAGCACGGAGATCAGGGATATTTCGTATCTCTGGGGGCAGTTCATTCCAAAGGGTTGGAGCCCTCACAGAGAAGGCCCTCCCCCTGGGAGTCACCAGTCGGCATGATTTGACTGACGGTACCCTTAGTAGTCCCTCCCTGTGAGAACGAACTGGTCGGTGGGAGGCTATTGGTGGCAAAAGACGGTCTCATAGGTAAATATCCTAAAAGGGCAAGAGATGATGGCTAGATATAGAATATATTTTAACATGGTGGTTATTTTATTAAATGTTAGAAAAAAGTAGAAAATAGAAATTGGGAAAATAGTATTATGTATACTGAAATATAGTAGAACATATCATAATTACTATATATACATAAATGTTAGAAGTTGAAAAATTACAATTATGTATACTTAAATGGTAATATTATCAGAAGTGTATGCAAAGTATATTGATCCAGATAATACACTGTTCACCAAGCACTAGATGTTAAATTGATACCCAACTTTTTATATCCACCCCGAATCAGGCCAGTGATGCCCTCGACGTGATGTCCCGGTGCCTGGAAGCGGTGCAGCTCTGGATGGGGGGGGAACAGGCTTCAGCTCAACCCTGCCAAGTCAGAGTGGCTGTGGATACCGGCATCTCGGTTCCAAGGGAATATTCCATCGCTGGTTATAGAGGGTGAAGTGTTGCCCCCTGTTGATAGGGCGTGCAACTTAGGCGTCCTCCTGGATTCACGGCTCACTCTGGAAGATGTTACAATCGTGACCAGGGGAGCATTTGCCCAGATTCGTCTGGTGCGCCAGTTGCGCCCCTATGTGGACCATGATGCCTTATGCACAGTCACTCATGCGCTCGTCACCTCCCGGATCGACTACTGCAATGCTCTCTACATGGGGCTGCCCCTGAAGACCACTCGGAGGTTTCAGCTGGTGCAGAATGCGGCCGCGCGGATAGTAATGCAACACTCTCATGTTACACCCCTCCTGCGGGAACTGCATTGGCTACAAGTTGCCCTCTGGGTGAGATTAAAGGTGCTGGTAATCACCTATAAAACCTTACATGGCTTAGGCCCGGGATATTTGGCAGACCATCTGCAGCCAGCGACAGCTCCCCATCGCTCAATGCATTCCCACAGGAAGGGCCTCCTTGGGGTGCCATCGGCTAGACAATGTCGGCTGGTGACCCCTAGGGAGCGGGCCTTCTCTGTGGGTGCACCTACCCTGTCGAATCAGCTCCCCCTGGGGCTCCGGGTGGCCCCTCACCTTCGCTCTTTCCGCTGTGGCCTTAAAACATGGCTATTTAGCCTGGCTGGGTTGGACTTAAGGGGTTTTAGAGGGGATTTTAATGGTTTTTTATAGTTTTATAGTTTGATTGGGTACTTTTAAAGGAAGGATTGGACTGTATGTGTTTTATTGTTGTGAGCCACCCTGAGTCCTTCTGGAGATAGGGTGGCATATAAGTCCAATCAATCAATCAATCAATCAATAATCATAAATAAAATTATATATTTAAAAAAATCATGCAACCATGTGTGAAATCATTTTTAAATTCATTAAAGAATGTAATCAGGACTTTGGAATGGCAATTCATTTTCCTGCTGGCTCCTTCTTCTTAAACCATGTCCATTAAAAAATATATACAATTCTTGGAGGACTTCCGGTGTTGCCGCGGACCATCTCTGACGGTCCTTTGAAGACCGCCAGCCCAGCTTCCTGTAAAGAGCCGTTTTGGAGACTAGAAACGGCTCGAAAAACTCCGAGCCAAGAGGACATCGTGAGGAGAGCCGGTGGCATAAGGTAGAGTCCCCTGTGAGACCCCCAGAGCGGTTTTTTTGCGTTTCTGGGGTGTTAACAGGGTGGGACTCCCTATCCAAGCCGCTGAAGCTCCAGACAGCTGGGAAACTCTGCAAACCGCAGAGCAAGATAGCGCGGCAGCTTTTTCACCACCAAACAATGAAAGAGAAAGTTTTGGACTTCCTATCAAATTGCAAGTATTTAAAGTTTTTTTTCTGAAATATTTGGAGGATTAAAGCAACTTGGAATTGGAAAGGAAAGTGGGGGGAAAAATGGCGCTTGCTTTTAGCGAAGAGCAGCTGAAAGCGAAAGTAATTTGAACTGTGTATCTGGTTACATTCTAACAGTAACAAATCCGGCTGGAAGAAAAAGAAAAGTAGCAAAAAATAAAATAAAATAGAAAAAAAAAACAGCAATTGATTGTTTTAGACCTGATTGAATCTGGAGAACCTTTTGGGAAAAGTTGTTAGAATTTGTGGAAAAGGAAGATCTGTAAGAGGCAAAATGGCAACAAAGAAAGCAGGGGGGAATTTCCCCACTCATAAGCAGAAGCAGCCTCAAACAGCGCAGCTGCAAACTCAGACAAAGGAAGAAAGCTATTATGACCATATTATTAAAGAAATTCAAAGATCAGAGCAGGAGGTCAAAGGAATTGTTCAAGAGAAATATGAAGCAGTTAAACAAGATATTCAAACAGTGGCTAAAGGCCTGTCTGAGATAGTGTTGCAGATTGATAAAAAAGTGGATAATCTTGCCTCAGAGATGGAGACTAAATTTAGAGCCTCTGATTCAAGAATGGTTGAAATTGAAGAAATTACACAAAAAATGCAAAATGAGATTACTATGATGCAATTTCGATCAATGGAATATGCTATCAGACTGAGAGGTGTAAAAGAGAACACCAGGGAAGATCTTAGGAAAATTTGTGCAGAGGCTTTAGCAGTTATGTTGAAAGTAGAACCAGGTGTGGTTCTGTGTAAGATTGACAAGGCGTACAGAGTTAATTCTCGTGTGGCGGTACAAAGGCAATTGCCTAGAGATGTGGTGATATACTTCACAGACAGAAGAATGAGAAATGAAATTTTGCAAAATTCCTTTGTTACAACTGTTCAAGTTGATGGAAGTGAGATTGGAGTCTTTAAAGAATTGCCACCCAAAATGTTAAGAGATAGAAAGGATTTTGGTTTTTTGGTGGCAGAACTGAAAAAACAGAATATACAATTCAGGTGGGATGCCCCAATAGGTGTAATATTGAGGCTGCGAGGAGTGAGATACCGCCTTAATACTATTGCAAAAGCAGAAGAATTTTATTATAATGTTTTGAAAGCGGGCTCTCCTCCTCCACGCACATCTTCACCAATAGATAAGGAGGCTCAATTACAAGCTGAGTTTGATCAAGAAACAGAAGCAAAAATAAGGCAGTCGCAAAAGGAGGCAAGAGAGACAATGGCAGCTGTAGGTGGTGTTGTGGTTGATCCTTTTGCACCATTTGAAGCTTCTCCTTTGGAAGAAATGTCTAAAACTATTACAGAGGAGGCGTTGGCTCTTGAATTGACAACATCCAAAATGGAAGAGCAACGTATAACTAGAGCGATGTCTAAACAAATGAAGGAACAGCAGCAAGAATATTATAAGCCACAATGTGAAAAGAGAGTCAAAGAGAAGCAGCAAGCTGAAGTCATGGGAGGAGCTAAACCGAAGATTACTACTATAGAAAAGAATCTTCAACAATTGCTCTCAAAACTTCAGACAGGATCAAATGGCACTTAAATTTTTGTCTTGGAATGTTAATGGACTGAACTCTCCACAAAAAAGAAGGAAGATATTTCATTATTTGAAACAATTTCACAATGATGTTATTTGCTTACAGGAGACTCATATAAAATTGCAAGATCAGAAATATTTGATAAATTCAAGATTGGGAACGCAATTTGTTGCTTCAAATTTGGAAAAGAAGAATGGAGTGGTGATATATATATAAATAAAAGACTTGTAGCTAAAACTATAGAAATAGACAAAGATGGAAGATATATTGCAATTGAAATTATTACAGATAATGGACCAATCTTGTTGGTCGGAATATATGCTCCAAATCAGCAGCAGGAAAATTTTTATAAATTGCTTCATTTAAAAATTTTGGATTGGGATTATTCAACTATTATAATAATGGGTGACTGGAATGGAGTAATTCAACCTAAAATGGATAAAAAAACTACGGCCAAATTAGGGATTAAATTACCACAAGCTTTTTTTGAACTGAAAGAGGATTTGGAATTGAAAGATATTTGGAGAGTTCGAAACCCAAATGAATTGGATTTTACTTTTTACTCAGACAGGCATAAATCCTTTTCCAGGATAGACTTTTTCCTCTTAACTTCTAACTTACTTTCTAAAGTAAAGAAAATAAAGATATTTCCTAGGACTTTGACTGACCATAGTCTGGTCTGGATGGAAATCGAGATGGGCAAAAGAGAAAGAAGATCCTGGAGATTAAATGAGAATTTATTTAGATATGAAAAAAATATAATTGAACTTAAAAAGCATTTAAAGGAGTTTTTTAAACTGAATTTGAATAAAGGTACCCCTATTGAAATAGTTTGGGACGCAGGCAAAGCATATATGCGGGGAGTACTAATTCAAATGAACTCTAAACATAGACAGAATCAGCAGAAGAAGAGACTACAATTGGAATGTGAGATAAAAAAGAAAGAACAACAACTGATACAAAAACCAACAGATGGAAAATTGCAAATGGCCATAAAACTTTTGAAGGATCAATTTCAAATGCTTATAGCAGACCAAACGGCAACTAATTTACAATTTGCAAAGCATAATACTTTTACTAATGCTAACAAACCGGGCAGGTGGTTGGCGTACACTTTGAGGAAACAAGCATCTACACGAATTATTGATAGTACTGAATATGCTGGCAAAGAAGTTTATCAACAAGAATTAATTTAAAAAGCCCTTTTGGAATATTATACTAAGTTATATGCTAAGGATAATATACAAAATATTTCTATAGATGAATATTTAGAAAACAAGAGAGTTTCAAAAATTTCAACAACTCAAAAGAAAAGTCTGGAACAATTGATAACAGTTGAGGAGATCAGTTTCACTATAAAACAATTAAAAACAGCTAAAGCTCCAGGGACGGATGGCCTAACTGCAGTTTATTATAAAACTTTACAAGAGGAAATGATTGAGCATCTTAAAGACTTATTTTGTAATATACAATTAGGAGGTAAGATACCTTCCTCATGGAAAACAGCTTTTGTCTCATTGATTCCAAAAGAAGAATCAGGTCTCAAGAAACCAGAAAATTACAGACCAATATCTCTATTAAATACAGATTATAAAATCTTTGCAAAAGTATTAGCCAACAGATTGATGCCAGTTATCCAAAAGGTAATTCATCATGATCAAGCAGGATTTATTGAAGGCAGATATATGAAGGAGAAGGTCAGGCAAGTTATAGACTTAATGGACTATCTAGATAACAATAAACAGATCTCTGCAGTGCTGGGTTTTTTGGATGCGGAAAAAGCCTTTGATCGAGTGAATTGGAACTTTATAATTAAGACTTTGGAAAAAATGGATTTGGGGGAGCGGTTTATACAAGCGATTGGTGCAATTTATCAAGAGCAATATGCACAACTTATTATTAATGGATGTTTAACATCGAATT
Organism: Ptyas mucosa; assembly: GCA_012654045.1. Classification (NCBI taxonomy): domain Eukaryota; kingdom Metazoa; phylum Chordata; class Lepidosauria; order Squamata; family Colubridae; genus Ptyas; species Ptyas mucosa. Next base: position 2,865,498 of record WNWU01013587.1, on the reverse strand, counting down.
TCAACATACAAAAAGGCAACAGACAAGGTTGTCCATTATCCCCGCTATTATTTATCCTAACTTTAGAAGTCTTACTTAATGCAATACGGGACTCGAACTCCTTGACTGGAATAGCTATAAGGCAAGAGGACTATAGAACTAAGGCATTTGCAGATGATCTGGTTGTTACCCTATCACAACCTATGAATTCAATAATCCAGATGAAAGATATTATAGAAGATTATGGCATGGTATCTGGTTTTAGGCTGAACCAGAAAAAAACTAAAATGATTGCTAAAAATTTGACAGAGAGCAAAAAAAAGGAACTGGAAAGAATGGCAGGTTTCGAAATTGTTTCAAAGGTCAAATATTTAGGAGTACAAATCGCAGATTCAAATGTTAAACTGTTTCAAAATAATTATGAGGTTCTGTGGCAAAAGATACAAAAAGACATGCAAAATTGGAAGAAACTGCAGTTATCATTGCTTGGAAGAATATCAGCAGTAAAGATGAATGTTTTACCTAGATTTATTTTTTTATTCCAAATGATACCGGTGCTCAAATCAGATAAACCACTGCTAGAACGGCAAAAAGGACTGAATAAATTTATTTGGAATGAAAAAAACCCGAGAGTTAAATTGAAAATAATGCAAGATACTCGTGAGAGAGGTGGTCTTAAACTTCCAAACCTTCGATTATACTATGAAGCAGCTGCATTGATACAAATAAGTGATTGGTTTGGGAAAACTAAGACTGAACTGTTGAATATAGAAAGTCATGACCGTGTTTGGGGATGGCATGCATATCTATTTTATGACAATAAAGTGGATAAAGTGTTCAATAGTCATCAACTTAGAAATGCCTTGATGAGAGTTTGGAGGAAGCACTGAACTAATTGGGATTATAAGATTCCGTTTTGGCTGGATCTTGCTGATACCATGTGGAATACAAATATTAAGTCACTTGGGGGTTTCTTATATAAAGAGTTACTTTATTTTGAAGAGGGCAGGTGGCGACTGAAGAGTTTGGATATGCTGTTGGAAGAAGGGAAATCTTTGACTTGGTTGCAGTACAATCAATTACAGATGAGATGGAAAGAAGATCAACAAACTGGTTTAATGGAATATGAAGTAGAATTGGTTAGACAGATAAAGCAGACAGGTCCAATGCATATTAAGAGAGTTTATAATGTTTTGTTAGAAAGGGATTCAGAAAATGAGTTAGTTAAAGATTGTATGATTAAATGGGCACAGAATTTCTCTCAACCAGTTATGATGGAAACATGGGAAAAAATATGGGTTCAGAACATTAAGTTTACACAGTCACAAAATTTATGAGAAAATTTTTATAAAACGTTTTACAGATGGCATTTAGACCCCAAGAAATTGTCTTGTATGTACCCTAATGTGCAGCCAAAATGTTGGAGATGTGATTGTTTAGATGCTACATATTATCATATATGGTGGACTTGCAAAAAGGTGAGGGCTTTTTGGATAAAAATTTGGTGGGTTATGCAAAATGTTTTAAAGAAAAAAATACAATTTTCTCCGCAATTTTTCTTATTGGGTATAGTTAAAGACTTTACATTGGGTGAAACAAAACTGATTTTGTATATGGTGACAGCAGCTAGGTTGTTGATTGCCCAATATTGGAAGAGTGATATTTTACCGACTGTGGACCAATGGATTCAGAAGATGGCTGGATTTGCAGAAATGGCGAAGATTTCAGCTTTTTTAAAAGATCAGACGCATGAGAAATATATACAGGAATGGAAGAAATGGATTGAGTATGTACAGAATAAGTATCAGACTAGAAAATATTATGTCGCTTTTAGCTGAGAGGGATTGATGATTATGCTAGCAAATATAGAAAAAAGATATGGAAGGATGAATAACATATACATTGTTTGGGAATACTAGTATTGCATATAATGGAAGTCAAGGGGGGGAG